>CM035791.1:53405840-53413340 GCA_020466265.1 Siphamia tubifer | reverse complement strand
ATAAACCTAACCCTAACCCGTCCTCAGACGTCTTCTGAAAGTAAAACTAGGATAAAGGAAGTAAAAGTAAGAACAGGGGGAGAGAAAAGGAAAGGAGAAAGTAGAGAAGGTGGGAGGGAGAGAGAGACAAAGGGAGGGGGGGAGGGAGAAAAAAAAAGGACTTTTATTTGGACAGTTGTTTTTGTATTTGACTGTTGCATTGTGGGTATTTGATCATTGTTGTTGTTGTTTTGTTTGTTTTTTTCCTGCAGAACATATTGCAGTAAGGTATTGGTAATGGTGGCTAAATAAGCTTCGGCTTCAGCCCTAAACCTTTTCGGTCAAGCAGTATATTCATTATGTGTGAAAATGTGTCTACCTGCCTTGTGCTTGTTTTTTTGTTTTGTATTTTGACTGAGATAAAATAAAAAATTAAAAAAATTAAAAAATAAAAATCCAGAGGTCCATGTGTGTAGATCAGTAACTGAGGACATGAAGACCTCAGGACACTTGGGTTTGTCTTTAGGGACCCTCCACTTACTACCACTGAAGTGTGATGTTCTAAACTTTAGAAGAGTTAGTCTGACCCTAACCCTGACCTCTGACCCTAACCCTATATGTACGTACTCCTGACCCTAACCCTGACCTCTGACCCTAACCCTATATGTACGTACTCCTGACCCTAACCCTAACCTCTGACCCTAACCCTATATGTACGTACTCCTGATCCTGACCCTAACCTCTGACCCTAACCCTATATGTACATACTCCTGATCCTGACCCTAACCCTATATGTACGTACTCCTGACCCTAACCCTAACCTCTGACCCTAACCCTATATGTACGTACTCCTGATCCTGACCCTAACCCTATATGTACGTACTCCTGACCCTAACCCTAACCTCTGACCCTAACCCTATATGTACGTACTCCTGACCCTAACCCTAACCTCTGACCCTAACCCTATATGTACGTACTCCTGATCCTGACCCTAACCCTATATGTACGTACTCCTGACCCTAACCCTAACCTCTGACCCTAACCCTATATGTACGTACTCCTGATCCTGACCCTAACCCTATATGTACGTACTCCTGACCCTAACCCTAACCTCTGACCCTAACCCTATATGTACGTACTCCTGATCCTGACCCTAACCCTATATGTACGTACTCCTGACCCTAACCCTAACCTCTGACCCTAACCCTATATGTACGTACTCCTGATCCTGACCCTAACCCTATATGTACGTACTCCTGACCCTAACCCTAACCTCTGACCCTAACCCTATATGTACGTACTCCTGATCCTGACCCTAACCCTATATGTACGTACTCCTGACCCTAACCCTAACCTCTGACCCTAACCCTATATGTACGTACTCCTGATCCTGACCCTAACCCTATATGTACGTACTCCTGATCCTGACCCTAACCCTATATGTACGCACTTCCAATCGTCTAAAAATGAACTAAACTCATTTTCATTCCATATAATCTCTTTAATGTGTTGACAGTCGGCTGCAGAAGCACAGAGCAGTCGATGGTTTCTTCTGAACCTTCAGTCATTTAGACTGACATGTTCTGTTCGTCTAAATAAAACTGTTTTTTACTCAAACAAATGGTTGGAGTTTAGTTGTAGAAGTGTTAAACTGTAACTGACTTGTTCTCACTGTTTTTGTTTTTGTTTTTAACCTCATCTGCCTTTTTTCATCCCATGTTTTTTTCATGAACAAACTGAATGACACTGGAGCCAAAGTTGCTTTTGATGTTATGCATAATATGTGATAAATTATTGTTTGATAAATGAAAAAATAAAGCCAAATGAGATGTTAGGTCATTTAAGGGGAAATGTTTATTGCTTAAACATAGTGATTATGTGTTTGATCTGAATTTTTATTTTGTTTTGTTTCTTATCTTCGACAGCACGGAGAAAAGGTATTTGGTGGTGGTGTCGTGTGTGCTGTGTTTGCATGATTCACCTTCATATCCAAACATTTGAATGACACTTTTATGTATGTATCTTATTTAAACTAGATTTTCTTTTTTCGTTTGACATTTTTGAAGCTTGTTGAAGTTCACTGTGACCCTCACATGTCAGTTTATTTGACTGTAACATTGTTTTTTTGGATGTTAGGAGTCGTACTGCTTTTGAGAGAGCCAAGACTGATGTCTTTAGAATAAGGACTCACAATGTTGGACCCATAAAGAAGATAAGGTACATTTGATTAGAATATTTACTGCACATGTCATCAGTATAGAATCAGTCTGACAGCTCATCATTTAGACCAAGATGCAACAGTAGGAGAAATATGATTGGATAGTCCTGTGATAGACCCGCCCACATGTCTTTTTCTGTTTCCTGGTGGAACACAACCAAGATGGTGTCAACCAAAGACAACTTCATTTGTACCGATGAAGAAGTGGAATTACTTCTAAAATCGACTTTAAAGATACACTTCAGTATTTGTCAGATGAATGTGTTTGTCATCATTGTCTTTACTCTGGTGCACTCACAGTGACTCCGCCCCTTTACTCTGGTGCACTCACTGTGACTCCGCCCTTTTACCCTGGTGCACCCACAGTGGCTCCACCCCTTTACTCTGGTGCACTCACAGTGACTCCGCCCTTTTATCCTGGTGCACCTACAGTAACTCTGCACCTTTACTCTGGTGCACTCAGTGACTCCGCCCTTTTACCCTGGTGCACCCACAGTGACTCCGCCTCTTTACTCTGGTGCACTCAGTGACTCCGCCCTTTTACCCTGGTGCTTCCACAGTGACTCCGCCCCTTTACTCTGGTGCACTCACAGTGACTCCGCCCTTTTACCCTGGTGCACTCACAGTGACTCCGCCCTTTTACCCTGGTGCACCTACAGTAACTCTGCCCCTTTACCCTGGTTCACCTACAGTAACTCCGCCCCTTTACCCTGGTGCACCCACAGTGACTCCGCCTCTTTACTCTGGTGCACTCACAGTGACTCCACCCCTTTACTCTAGTGCACTCACAGTGACTCCGCCCTTTTACCCTGGTGCACCCACAGTGACTCCGCCCCTTTACTCTGGTGCACTCATAGTGACTCCGCCCTTTTACCCTGGTGCACCCACTGTGACTCCGCCCCTTTACTCTTGTGCACCCACAGTGACTCCACCCCTTTACTCTGGTGCACTCACAGTGACTTACCCCCGACAGTGTCCTGTGAGTCAAGTTCTGGTCTGGTTTTGGTCAAAGCCAAAGTAGTTCCTGGGGTCAAAAAAATAAAATCTGTTTCTTCTCAAAACAGTATGTGTTGGAGTGAGTGATTTATTTACATAACAAAACTGTCATGGAACAAAAAGTCACACCTCGTAATTGTTGAGAGCTACTTTCTCTCAATAGCGATCAATGCACTAGCGTTGTCACTGCTAACAGCTGTGCAGCTTATCAAGCTACTTTCATCAGTTGTTGGGCAGTGTTAGCTGTTAGCAGTTAGCAGTGTTAGCGGCTGCTACTGGCAGGTGCACAGCTGTTAGCAGTGACAGTCACTGTGGATGCACCAGAGTAAAGACACTGATGAAATTCTGAAGTGTCCCTTTAAACCGCCGGTGTCAAACTCCAGTCCTCGAGGGCCAGTGTCCTGCATGTTTTAGATATTTGATTCGGTTTAACCCTTTAACTCCTGAGAACTAACAAAGTAACTGGTAACATGAGAAAAGTAAGACACAAATGACAGAAAATCAAAGAAAAATTAAAAAATTAAAAGAACCAAAATCTAGATAAATAAACAAAATGAACAAAAACTAATAAATATTTACAAAATGACCAATGTGAAAAATTTTGGGAAAAAAATTACTAAAGAAGAAAAACTAGCATTGACATTTGGTCACAGTAATTAAAAAAAAAATGGTGAAATAAAATATTTAAAAAAAAACCCACCTCTTGCTTTTTGGCACCTTTTCCATGCACAAAATAAAGAAAACTGTTGAATTTTTCTGAATATTTAAACTAAATCATCCATTCAGAATGCATCAGCACCGACACTTAAAGAGTTAATAATCAGCTCCTCATCAGACTGATAATGATGTAATGACCTCCAGGTGGAATGGAAGAAGGAAACATCTAAAACATGCAGGACACTGGCCCTCGAGGACTGCAGTTTGACACCCCTGCTTTAAACGAACGAATTACAAGGTGCCATTGGTTGGGAGTTGTTTTAGACTAAATATTCTGAAATAAGGACGTTGTTAATAGAACAGTACGTGACGTAAAAGCGTATGCGAACATGTGCGTTTCTTTCCATTTGGACAGAGACGCGATCCGGTGCGTCTTCAAAGCGTCCCACTCTGGAAGGAGTCTGAAGATTTTTGCCTATTCACACTCTGAAAGGCATTTCCGATCAAATATTTTCTCTTTTTTAGCTGCAATGGTCGTCATGTAAACTAGACTGGACAACAGTGGATGGACGCTGTGCTTCTGCACCACAGGCAGATTAAAGTGCTCCTCTCTTTGTTTAGGATTGAACATGATAACACCGGCTTGAATGCCAGCTGGTTCCTGGACAGAGTTGTTGTGACGGATGTGATCAGGCCTCACCTCAGGTTCTACTTTGCTTGTAACAACTGGCTGAGTAAAGTGGAAGGAGACCATCTTTACATTCGAGACCTTCTGGGCAGCATGGACCCCATGGACATGCCCAAATGTATGTATGTCCCACCTTTACAGAGTTTATCTGCAGGAAAAAAACTGTTTAGTTCATTTTTTAGATGATTGGGAGTACGTACATATGGGGTTAGGGTCAGAGGTCAGTGTTAGGGTCAGACTAACTCTTATAAAGGTTAGAACAACATCACACTTCAGTGGTAGTAAGTAGAGGGTCCCTAAAGACAAACCCAAGTGTCCTCAGGTCTTCATGTCCTCAGATAGTGTGTCCACAGTTACTGGTCTACACACATGGACCTGTGGATTCAGAAGACGTCTGAGGACAAAGACCATAATAGTCCATTGTCTAGTGGACAGTTAGACGCTCTGGAAATTCAAAAAGACATGTTGTAATCCCTTCCATGTTAACACACCCTAACCCTGACCCTAACCCAATATGTATGTACTCCTGACCTCTGACCCTAACCCAATATGTATGTACTCCTGACCTCTGACCCTAACCCAATATGTATGTACTCCTGACCTCTGACCCTAACCCAATATGTATGTACTCCTGACCTCTGACCCTAACCCAATATGTATGTACTCCTGACCTCTGACCCTAACCCAATATGTGTGTACTCCTGACCTCTGACCCTAACCCAATATGTATGTACTCCTGACCTCTGACCCTAACCCAATATGTATGTACTCCTGACCTCTGACCCTAACCCAATATGTATGTACTCCTGACCTCTGACCCTAACCCAATATGTATGTACTCCTGACCTCTGACCCTAACCCAATATGTATGTACTCCTGACCTCTGACCCTAACCCAATATGTATGTACTCCTGACCATCTAAAAATGAACTAACCTGATGTTTCTCTTTACTGTCGTGTTCCACTGCACTGACAGTGACTGGAAAAAAGTACATAAAACTACAAACAATTATTTTTACCTTGAGTTTTTAATATCTTTGCTGAAAAAGTTACTTTTTCCAGATTGTATATAGTTGTTAGTTTCCACTGTGTTTTCATGGGTCCATGGTCCATGAATTAAACAATGACATATTCCTTTGTTTAGTCACTCTAGGGAACATTCCAGATTTACAGAAGCACACTTCTATAAATAAATCAATCATTCTATTTAATAATTACAGGCTTTTTTGTTTTGTAAATAAATCTGAATATTTTCAGAATATACACTTTACTTTTTCTCTTTGCTTAAGATTTATTTAGCATTTTCTTTTTAAATGTGTGGTTTTGACTTTTCAGATAATAAATATGGAGTGAGTGTTTTCACTGGAGACGTAAAGGGCAGTGGAACTGACGCAGATGTCTTCATCAATATCTTTGGGGAGTTTGGAGATACAGGTAAATAAATAACACAAAGGTTTTACTCCTCATTTCACTGTTGAACTCATTGAACTCATTGTCCAGTTGACAGTGAATGTGTGTGTATGTGTCTACCATTAATATTATGCCTTAGTTTCTTTCTAATAGTTTGGTTAAAGTAACTGTGAACTGAATGATCTTTAATCAAATACATTCATCTGAATCTGAAAAATATCAACTTACATTGTTGTTTTTTTCCACTTATATTTAACCATTTTTTTCCCCATTTTAGGAGAAAGACGCCTTGACAATGATAAAAATAACTTTGAACAAGACACAGAGGACAAGTTTACCTTTGAGGCTCCAAACTTGGGCAAAATTAGAAAGATCACGATTGGTCACAACAACAAAGGTTCATCAGCAGGATGGTTTGTAGATAAGGTACAAATACACTCCTTACATTGATATAAATATATGTACTTTATACTCTTTACATTTATATAAATATATGTACTTTATACTCTTTACATTTATATAAATATATGTACTTTATACTCTTTACATTTATATAAATATGTGTACTTTATACTCTTTACATTTATATAAATATATGTACTTTATACTCTTTACATTTATATAAATATATGTACTTTATACTCTTTACATTTATATAAATATGTGTACTTTATACTCTTTACATTTATATAAATATATGTACTTTATACTCTTTACATTTATATAAATATATGTACTTTATACTCTTTACATTTATATAAATATATGTACTTTATACTCTTTACATTTATATAAATATATGTACTTTATACTCTTTACATTTATATAAATATATGTACTTTATACTCTTTACATTTATATAAATATGTGTACTTTATACTCTTTACATTTATATAAATATGTGTACTTTATACTCTTTACATTTATATAAATATATGTACTTTATACTCTTTACATTTATATAAATATATGTACTTTATACTCTTTACATAAATATATGTACTTTATACTCTTTACATTTATATAAATATATGTACTTTATACTCTTTACATTTATATAAATATATGTACTTTATACTCTTTACATTTATATAAATATATGTACTTTATACTCTTTACATTTATATAAATATTTGTACTTTATACTCTTTACATTTATATAAATATTTGTACTTTAGACTCTTTACATTTATATAAATATTTGTACTTTATACTCATTACATTTATATAAATATTTGTACTTTAGACTCTTTACTTTCTCAGAATAGAAGAATTATTTTTTTCAAACTAAACACATGTAACAATCATATAAAGTCACTTCAGAGACAAAAAAATTTCAACTTTCAATAATGGCTTTTATCTTATGACAATGGTTTATGGCTCTAGTTTGTCAGAACTGGCGTAAGGACACCACAGTCTGCGCTGCGTCAACAGGGTGTGTCCACAGTACTGCTGTACGTCTGTCCCACTGAGCAGACGTCCCTCCTCCTTCCATGTCCTGTCCTCTCACTGGTGTGGACGGAACAGCTGATCACATGTGCACCTTAGCTCC
>CM035791.1:53368340-53400840 GCA_020466265.1 Siphamia tubifer | reverse complement strand
CTTGGGGTGGAACCCTCGATGCATGGTAAGGAGTTTCCTTGTCTTGATATCAGTGGCTTGTATCTCTTCCAGTGGCCAGGATATTATCCCAGCTGGGTATCTGATTACTGGCAGGGCATAGGTGTTAATGGCCTGGATCTTATTTTTGCCGTTCAGCTGACTTTTCAGGACCTGTCTTACCCTCTGTAGGTATTTGGCTGTGGCTGACTTCCCAGCTGCCTCCTCATGATTACCATTTGTCTGTGGGATCCCTAGGTATTTGTAACTTTCCTGCACATCTGTGATGTTCCCTTCAGGTAGGTCAACCCCTTCAGTTGTGATCACCTTTCCTCTTCTAGATATCATTTGCCCACATTTATCTAGTCCCAATGACATCCCAATGTCTTTGCTGTAGATCCGGGTGAGGTGAATTAGGGAATCAATGTCACGCTCATTCTTGGCATACAGCTTGATGTCATCCATGTAGAGGAGGTGGTTGATGGATGTTCCACTTCGGAACTGGTATCCGAAGCCCCTCTTTGAGATGATCTGGCTGAGGGGGTTTAGGCCTATGCAGAACAGCAGGGGGGACAGAGCATCTCCTTGGCAAATGCCGCATCTGATGTTCACCTGTGCAATTGGCTTTGAGTTGGCCTCCAGAGTTGTCTTCCACAGCCTCATTGAGTTCTGGATGAACTCTCTTAGTGTCCTGTTGATGTTATACAGTTTTAAGCATTCCAGTATCCATGTATGTGGCATTGAGTCATAGGCTTTCTTGTAATCAATCCAGGCAGTGCACAGGTTGGTGATCCTCGTCTTGCAATTGCCCTGTCAACCAGTAGCTGGTGTTTGGCTCCCCTGGTGTTGTTATATATATATATATATATATATATATATATATATATATATATATATATATATATATATATATATATAAATACTCAGGAAATAAATCTTGACTAGGGTTCATGTAATTCATGCACCAATAGTCTCAGAAGTTATTTTTCCTCTCAGAAAATATCCTTCCTTCAAGCCAAATATACCCATATCTTATTATCCAATTATTATAAATTATTAATTATATTATATCCTTATGTTATTATCCAAACACAGGTTTTGATTAAATTACTACAACTGAAGAACAAAGACAAAAATATGTTTTCTTTACCCACTTATCCTTTTTCATGAAACATCAATTTCATGGACCTTTTTCACAACTTCCGCATTTCGCTCCGGACATATGTCAGTGGAGCATAACACTACTTCCACACCGGCAAAACTTAGACTTAAACTTAGGAAAGAGTGTAAATAGTGATAGAACAGTGAACAGTAGTTAGTGCAACAGCAGTAAGTCACAGTAAATGTATGAACACTGATCAAACCTGGAGTTTGGGACCATCCTCTTTTTTTATTTGTCATGGGTAACATCTAACCCTCACAAAAACCTTCCCGCCTACTACATTTGATATTATGACAAACAAACACTAACATAAACACACACTGCCAGAGAAAAATGGGAACGGATTATGATAGCATTGGGCTAACATTAGCATTATGCTAACGAGACGTTGACTTGAACCATAGACAGAACAAATATAAAATAGTCAAATAGTCCATGTCCTCTATACTATCCATACATAACCCTAGAACCCTAGTCCTAGGTATAAATGGACAGACTAATGACTGGTGGACAGACTAATGACTGGTGGACAGACTAATGACTGGTGGACAGACTAATGACTGGTGGACAGACTAATGACTGGTGGACAGACTTATCACTTCAGTAGCACTTATCTGTCTTTACTTTGATACTTTTTACTCACTGAATAAATCGTAGCCTTTATCAAGTTTCTTTTTCGTTGGTGAATTTTCCTCCATGATTCTCCTAATCTCTGCAAATGTTAAAAGTGTTAAATTTCTTCAGGAACTTGAAAAGACTCTTTCAATATTACCGGGTTTCTACTGTCTGGACATTTAACGGGAAGTTCGGTCACACTCCTGTGACGTATTTCCTCTTTTTGTGAAAATGGTCCATTGTGTTACACAGTTAAAAACAAACAACAAAGGAAACAGGAATAAATAAATACATGATATAGCAGTTAGATGTGTCATACAATTCTACAACACATTGGAAAAAGAGTGAGAGTAAGTAAAACTCATCAAATCCCTTCGCAACAAAACTGAAAACATGGTGTTACAAATGAAAAGATAATAAATGTAAAGAATAATTAAACAATATGGAATTATTAGTGGTGAACGGAAAAATGGGGGGAAGAGGGGAGAGAGTGAGGGGAGAAAGATGTGAGAGAAAGAGGGGAGAGTGAGGGGAGGGAGAGCCTAACATCCAATCATGACCAAAATCATCCATTGTTCTAAAATACCTGTTAAATACTGTTAAATACCTGTTGATCCATTCATCTTATCAATAAATAATAATTGGTATAACATACAGTCATCTTTTGATGGTCGTCACATTTGTTCAGAGGCTTCACAGTTACCATGGAAACACTGTCATCTTCTCCAGTATTGGTTTACCAATAAAAGCCATGTCCATGGAAACATTTGAGTTTAACTTTAATTATTGATATTTTTGCTGAAAATGTAAAAACCTTTGTTTCCTTTTTTAGTTTTCATGAACGTTAACATGATCTGTGAATTAAATATTAGATCGTTTTGGATTTTTCACTGATAAATGCAAACTACAGAGGATAACAGGTGGTACCAGATGACTTCAGAAAGGTTAAATAGAGACAAATGTTCATTAGGAAAGTCATCCAAAAATCACACTGTGTTTATAGGCTGAGCGGTTAGCGCAGACTGTGCAGGCCTTTCTGTGTGGAGTTTGTCTGGATGGGATTCCTACAGGTGCTCCCGTTTCCCCCATCACCCAAAAATATGTTTCTTAACGTCATATCCTCCAGCAGGTGATTCTGACCATTAGTCTGGTTCTACAGCTGGAGATGGGTCCCCATTAGTCTGTCTCTACAGCTGGAGATGGGTCCCCATTAGTCTGTCTCTACAGCTGGAGATGTGTCCCCATTAGTCTGTCTCTACAGCTGGAGATGGGTCCCCATTAGTCTGTCTCTACAGCTGGAGATGGGTCCCCATTAGTCTGTCTCTACGGCTGGAGATGGGTCCCCATTAGTCTGTCTCTACGGCTGGAGATGGGTCCCCATTAGTCTGTCTCTACAGCTGGAGATGGGTCCCCATTAGTCTGTCTCTACGGCTGGAGATGGGTCCCCATTAGTCTGTCTCTACAGCTGGAGATGGGTCCCCATTAGTTTGTCTCTACAGCTGGAGATGGGTCCCCATTAGTCTGTCTCTACAGCTGGAGATGGGTCCCCATTAGTCTGTCTCTACAGCTGGAGATGGGTCCTCATTAGTCTGTCTCTACAGCTGGAGATGGGTCCACATTAGTCTGTCTCTACAGCTGGAGATGGGCCCCTTACAGGTGCCCCATCGGTATGAAGGATGAGTTAAATGCAGAGGATACATTTTATTGTATAATGATAAATAAAGTCTTATGGTTTAAAACAATAATAGAACTAAACTAACTTTACTTCCTTTTTTTTAAATTCTGGACTGACATTGATGTTTTATTCCTGCTCTTCTTTTTTCAGGTGATTGTGGATGATCTGGGGAATAAAATGGTCTATGAATTTCCTGTGAATCGTTGGTTTGCCATTGATGAGGATGACGGGAAGATCCAGCGGGATATTTTGGTGGGAGGAAGTCAACCGACGGGTGAGAAGGAATTTAGAAACTGTTTTATTAAATCATTAACTCGTTCACTATTGTTTTATTAATTCATTAACTGTAATTTTATTAACTAATTTTCAACTGTATCCCTAAATGTTACAGTTGTACATATCTACAGATCTATATATCTACATGTCTATATATCTACAGATCTATATATCTACAGATCTATATGTCTATATATCTACAGATCAATATATCTACATATCTATATACCTACAGATCTATATATCTACAGTTATTGAATACACCAGCGTCTTCTGGTGCCCCTAAACACATCATCAATGATGTTACCTGAGATCATTGAATGTTTCGGGTCTTTCAAACATACACCCTACTCAGGCAAACCACCCATGGGTGATCAGCCCAGGATGGTGTTCATGTGGTGCTTGCTTTTCCCCATGGTTCTCCTCTTCGAATCCAGAGCCATTTCGAGGCTTTCTCCGCTGCTTTGGTGATGTTCTTGATGGCTCTGCTCCTCGCTGTTTCTGTGATGCCCAGGGCACTCAGGGATTTGTGGAGTTAGTGCCCCACAATTCCTCTACTGCCAACTTTGATGGGCATACACTTTGCCTTCCAGCCCTGTGCGTGACAGTCGGTGACCGAGCTCTCATACTTGGTCCTCTTCCTCTCGTTGGCCTCCCCCAAGCGGTCCTCCCATGGCACTGTCAGCTCCATGATGATGATTGTCTTCGTGCTCTCTGAGACCAGAAGGATATCTGGCCTCAAGGCAGAGTGGACAATGTGCTGGGGTAATCTCAACTGCTGCCCCAGATCTTTGGAGAGCTGCCAGTCTTGGGCTACTTCTTGGATCCCGGTTGGAGGCTTTTTACGGCCTGGCTCTGATTTGTCTCCTGCTTTTACAAAAGCGAATGTGCAGGTGGCCAAAGCCGCTGATCCTTTTGTTGATGGCCTCTGCAATTGGCTTCAGAACCTGATTGTAGCGCCAGGTTTAACAACCCTTGCTGAGTGCTTTTGGGCAGCAGCTAAGAATGTGTTCCAGCGTCCCTCTTGCTGAACACAGTTAGCAGTTCGGGGCCTCCACTTTCCCCCAGGTGAAGAGGTTTGCTGAACTAGGGAGGATATCATAGACTTCCCAGATCATGAAGCTGATGCGGTGTGGCTGGGACTGCCATAAGTCCGTTCAGGTGACTTACGGTCCATGGCTTCCTCCCATGTGTTCCAGGTCCTCTACTGCCCCAGGCTCGTCACTCTGCTCATCCTCCCTTCCTCCAGTGCACTCCTGATTTCCTCCTGTATCTGCTTCTGTTTCTCCTTCCCCTTGCACTCCCTGTACCAGGGTGGTGTTGAGAACATCCCCAGGCCTGCGCTTCCGTGAGCCACCACTCCGACCAGATCTCTGTGACGCAGTCGGGCTTCCGCATCCAGCACAGCTGACTGGGTGCTCCACTTCTTCCCGGTCTTCACCACTATGCCTGACTGGGCTACCTTCGGGTCCCGTGAGTCTCTGTACATAAGTACCTCATGTGTTCATGTGACCTTGAACTCCTCTTCCAAAGACTTCTGGGGCAACTGGAACTTCGTGGTGTTCCGACAGAGGGCGATGTTGCTGAGGCTTCTAGGTAACCCCAACCACCTCCTGAGACAGGTATTGACCTTACTTTCCAGGGTCTCCACCGTGGAAATTGGGAACTGATATATAAGTAGTGGCCAGAGTATCCTTGGCAAAATACCATGCTGGTAGATCCACACCTTGAACTTGCCCAGGAGGCCAGATCTGTCCACTGCTCTAAGCCAGCAGTCCAGTTCCAGGCAGGTTGCCTGGACTGATGAGTCTTTAAGGCTACTGTCAAAGACCTTGCCCAAGTTTTTCACCGTCTTTCACCGGTGCTTTTCTCAGAGACTGATGGTATCGTTGCCCCTTTGATGTCAAACCGGAACCTGTCTGTGACTTTACCCTTCTTCACAACTAGGGATTGGGACTTAACTTGTTTAAATCCTGTCCGAGCGCAATGGGTGAGTCTTTCCAGCCCTTTGAGGATTAGCTTAAACAGATAATTTTAGAGCAAATACAAAAGCAGTCTGATTCTTATGTTAAACCAGTAAAAAGTTAATTAGCTGCCTATTTAGGTAACCATACATAGCCTATATGAAAATTGCAGTATTCAGTTTCGCACAGTTTGCAACATTTCACAACCTTCCATAACTTACAGATAACTTTATCCAGGTACAGACGATTCACCTTGGATCAACTGGACAATTGTCGAGTCCTCCTCAGGGAAAAATACAAAAGTCTACCTTGAGTCCTGTGATTGGCTAGAGCCACTGGGGGCGGGGAGTTGCTGCCTTGGGGGCTTTGTTGAGGGTTCAAACCTTCTAAAGCTAAAAGTAATAGTTAAGTTATTCAGATATGCCAAAGCTGTGAGCACCCACTTCATATATTCACTTTGTTTTTTACATTTTTATTTGTATAAAATAATGCAGAAAAGTATCTTAGTAACACATATATCAATAATAATGTTAAAGATGTCTTGCCACCTTTTCCAATAAAAACTAAATGTTAAAAAATTGTCTCATGTTAAAGTAGTTTTATTGTGGCCTGGTCTGCATCAAGGGAGTGAAAGTAATTAAGGGTAATTTAATGAAGGTTCAGATGTTTACCTTATTTTCTCCAAAATAGTGTCTGTATGATCATTAAATGTTGGATCAGAGTATCAGTGTTGTGAACTGCAGTGACCGTCTGACAGAACATGTAACTGTCCCCACCAGGTATTGTGTACAACGTCCAGATTGTGACGGGGAATGTCCGAGGTGCTGGGACCAACTCCAAAGTCCATATTGTGATGCACGGCTCCAAAGGCATGAAGAACAGTGGCAAGGTATCCAGAAGAAAGCAGTGTTTTTATAATGATAGCACTATGTATGAAAGAATCCAAAACACATCTATTTATTCACATGCATTTCTTTGAAGTTTAACCCATAACGAACCAATGTTACGTTTGCATGCACTTCCAAAATATGTTTTTCTGTAGATTTGACCTTTTTTAAATCATTTATTACTCCTTATTATAATATTGTCGTCTGTATTTGTGCCGCATCCTCAGTTATGTTGATTCTATCGGGCAGTTCAACAGATCTGCACACATTAATAATAACTAGTTCACTTTATTTTTTACTCATTTTTTATTTATTGGTGTGTGACTGCATTTTTCTGTCGGACACCTGAATTCCTCAATTACTTTGCATATTTCAAAATAACCTTTTTTATTTCAGTATACTCTAAATTCTACTATAATATTTCCCCCCCTACTTTAAGACTTTCATCCAAAACTCAAGGCTTTTCAAGGTCTGGAAGGTGGTGTTTAAAAAATCTAACTTTTTAAGACTTTCAAGACTAGCGCAAGCTATCTGTCTGTGTACCTGTCTGTCTGTTTGTCTATCTATCTGTCTGTCTGTCTATCTATCTGTCTGTCTCTCTGTCTGTCTGTGTACCTGTCTGTCTGTCGGTCTGTTTGTCTATCTGTCTGTCTGTCTATCTATCTGTCTGTCTCTCTGTCTGTCTGTGTATCTATCTGTGTATCTATCTGTCTGTCTGTCGGTCTGTTTGTCTATCTATCTGTCTGTCTCTCTGTCTGTCTGTCTATCTATCTGTGTATCTATCTGTCTGTCTGTCTATCTATCTGTGTATCTATCTGTCTGTCTGTCTGTCTGTCTGTCTTTCTGTCTGTCTGTCGTACATGGTGGGGTTAAAGTATTACTTCTGCTCAACCCTTTTTTGGTTATAGAAAAATTTAATTTCCTTAAATGTACAGCTTTTTGTTTGTTTTTTATGTCGACAAGCAAAGTTAAGTATCAGGATGATCAACCAGTCTTTTCCTGGATATCGAATTCAGGTCTTTCTGGAAGGTGGAAAGTTTGAGCGAGGCCTGACAGACATTTTCAATGTAGAGATCGCTGCGCTCCTCAGCCCCCTCAGTAGAGTCACTATTGGACACGATAATGGAGGAGTCAGCTCTGGATGGTTCTGTGAAAAGGTGACACCCACTCTATAATGACCACATCATGTTTGATCAATGAGAATGAGATCCCCATGAACGCTGCCTATGCTTTTGGACTTTTAGGTGGTGGTGTACTGCCCGTTCACAGGGATTGAACAGACGTTTCCATGCAGTAAATGGTTGGATGAGAAGGAAGGAGACGGACTGATAGAGAGAGAGCTGTATGAGATGGTTTCACTGAGACAGAAAAGACAAAAGAGTAAGGTCAACGTTAACTGACACAAGTGATGCCAATCAAGCCCCACCCCTCACACATAGCAAATCTGGGAGTGTTAAATATTCTGTGTCAGTGTCAAATAGTGTTAGTGTTGAATTAACACTGCATTAAATTAAAACAACACTGGTGCTTTTATTAAAGGACTCATTCTATGCTTATTTATTAATATTAACTTTATTAAAGGACTCATTCTATGCTTATTTATTAATATTAACTTTATTAAAGGACTCATTCTATGCTTATTTATTAATATTAACTTTATTAAAGGACTCATTCTATGCTTATTTATTAATATTAACTTTATTAAAGGACTCATTCTATGATTATTTATTAATATTAACTTTATTAAAGGACTCATTCTATGCTTATTTATTAATATTAACTTTATTAAAGGACTCATTCTATGCTTATTTATTAATATTAACTTTATTAAAGGAGGGGAGGGGACACACCACACAGAATTTGGAGGGGACAGTAGATCAACAAAACAGATATAAAACATTTAAGAACAGGCAGAATATTGGTGAATATTAAAAAAATATTTGTTCAGGTTACTTGTATTTTTGTGAAATAATAATTTTAGTGTAAATAAAATAAAATGACATGAAAATTTTTACATTTATAAAAATAAACATTTTAATTAGTAAGTTTTTATATGTTATGAGTATTTTACTGACCAGACTGCACTCTTTGGAGGGCCGGATTTGGCCCCCGTGCCTTATGTTTGACACCTGTGCTTTAGAGGGTAATATCTAATAAGAACAATTATCATTAACAGTAATATATTAAGGTTTAAAGCATATGAATTTCCACAGTTGACAATTAAAAATGAACACTTAGTGTTAAAGTTAGTGTTAGAGTTAGAGTCAGAGTCAGTGTCAGAATCAGTGTCAGTGTCAGAGTCAGAGTCAGTGTCAGAGTCAGAGTCAGTGTTAGTTTCAGAGTCAGAGTCAGTGTTAGTTTCAGAATCAGTGTCAGAGTCAGTGTCAGAGTCAGAGTCAGTGTTAGTTTCAGAGTCAGAGTCAGTGTTAGTTTCAGTGTCAGAGTCAGTGTCAGAATCAGTGTCAGTGTCAGTGTCAGAGTCAGAGTCAGAGTCAGTGTCAGAGTCAGAGTCAGTGTTAGTTTCAGAGTCAGTGTTAGTTTCAGAATCAGTGTCAGAGTCAGTGTCAGAGTCAGTGTTAGTTTCAGAGTCAGAGTCAGTGTTAGTGTCAGTGTCAGAGTCAGTGTCAGTGTCAGAGTCAGAGTCAGTGTTAGTTTCAGAATCAGTGTCAGAGTCAGTGTCAGAATCAGAGTCAGTGTAAGAGGCAGTGTTAGTGTTTTTAATCCTTTTTATTTCTTTGGTCTCCTCATAGAACACCCTTGGTCCTTGTGGATCTGGACCTCAGACATTCCCAACGCAGGAACAGATGCCGACGTCTTCTTCCAAATTTATGGAGACAAAGGAAAATCAGATGAGATGAAACTGGACAATAAAACTGATAACTTTGAACAAGGACAAACAGACAGGTTTATGGTATGTATCCCACTGCACTAACACTAACACTAACACTAACCCAGGTTCAGATGTGATCTGGTTTTGTTTTGTTTTGATCTGGTCTTCCAGGTCGAGCTTCCTGATCTGGGAAAACTGACCAAACTCCGTATCTGGCATGAAAAGAGAAATCCTTTTGCAGGATGGCACCTCAGTAAGGTGAGGGTTAAGGATGGCACCGGATCTGGTAGATCTGGTAGACCTAGGAGATCTGGTAGACCTAGTAGATCTAGTGGACCTGGTAGATTTAGTAGATCTGGTAGACCTGGTAAATCAGGTAGATCTAGTAGACCTGGTAGATCTGATAGACGTGGTAGATCTGGTAAATCTAGTAGACCTGGTAGCTCTAGTGTTTGGAAGTAGATCTGGTTGACTTAGTAGATCTGGTAGACCTGATAGATCTGGTACATCTGGTAAATCTAGTAGACCTGGTAGCTCTAGTAGACCTGGTAGACATGGTAGACCTGCTAGATCTGGTAGATCTTGTAAATGTAGTAGATCTGGTCGATCTGACACCAATATTCCTTTGGACTAAATCTCTTTCTCTTCTTCATTCCGACTATTTCATATTTTCAGTCCAGACTGATCTGGGAAACTGGATCCAACCATCATTTAAGACTAGAGTGTTGTTTATCTTTAGTTTACTGGGTGGGGCTTACTGGCATTGTGTTAAACTGGTTCAAATCTTATTTCCAAGATAGGAACTACTCTGACGCATTTGGTCAGTGAGTACAAAGGTGACATGTGGGGTTCCCCAAGGGTCCACTGTGGGACCTCTTCTGTTCCACATCTATATGCTGCCCCTGGCTCAGATTATAGAACATTTCAACATTTCTTTCCTCACATACGCAGATGACACATAACTTTATATTTCAGTCTCATCACTCGACTACACTTTCTTACTGACCCGGAGTAAATGTTTTCATTAAATCACTGAGTGGATGTTCCAGAACTTTCTCCATCTTAATGTGGACAAAACAGAAGTGATTGTTTTTGGCCCCAAAAAGAAAGGTCAAAGGTCAGTGCTCACCTTGAGTCCATGTCACTGAAATCTACAAGACAGAACTCTGGGTGTAATTATTGACTCAGACCTGAAAGTTAACAACCATTTAAAAGTTCTGACCCAGTCTGTCTATGACCACCTGAAGAACATCCATAGAATCAAAGGTTTTCTGTCCAAACCAGACACACAACAACTCATCCATTCATTTACACTAAATTACATTATTGTAACGGTGTGGCCCACATCACACCCCAGTACCATTAAACTGGACCACATCACACCCCAGTACCATTAAACTGGACCACATCACACCCCAGTACCATTAAACTGGACCACATCACACCCCAGTACCATTAAACTGGACCACATCACACCCCAGTACCATTAAACTGGACCACAACACACCCCAGTACCATTAAACTGGACCACATCACACCCCAGTACCATTAAACTGGACCACATCACACCCCAGTACCATTAAACTGGACCACAACACACCCCAGTACCATTAAACTGGACCACATCACACCCCAGTACCATTAAACTGGACCACATCACACCCCAGTACCATTAAACTGGACCACATCACACCCCAGTACCATTAAACTGGACCACATCACACCCCAGTACCATTAAACTGGACCACATCACACCCCAGTACCATTAAACTGGACCACATCACACCCCAGTACCA
This sequence comes from Siphamia tubifer, assembly GCA_020466265.1. NCBI lineage: Eukaryota > Metazoa > Chordata > Actinopteri > Kurtiformes > Apogonidae > Siphamia > Siphamia tubifer. Next base: position 53,389,638 of record CM035791.1, on the reverse strand, counting down.
TTAAACTGGACCACATCACACCCCAGTACCATTAAACTGGACCACATAACACCTCCTCAAATCCTTACATTTTCTTCCTGTGGGTCAAAGGTCACGATTCTAAATCTTACTCCTGGTCTCTAAAGCACTCAATGGCCTTGGACTCAAATCCATCTTAGACCTGCTGGTTCCATATGAAGCATCCAGAGCCCTGAGGTCATAGGTCATCAGGAACAGGAACACTACTGCTAAATACTGCAATCTACTGTTAACTACTGCAATCTACTGTTAACTACTGCTAGCTACTGCTAAATACTGTTAACTACTGCTAAATACTGCAATCTACTGTTAACTACTGCAATCTACTGTTAACTACTGCTAAATACTGTTAACTACTGCTAAATACTGCAATCTACTGTTAACTACTGCAATCTACTGCTAACTACTGCTAAATACTGTTAACTACTGCTAAATACTGCAATTTACTGTTAACTACTGCAATCTACTGTTAAGTACTGCTAACTACTGCTAAATACTGTTAACTACTGCTAAATACTGCAATCTACAGTTAACTACTGCAATCTACTGTTAACTACTGCTAACTACTGCTAAATACTGTTAACTACTGCTAAATACTGCAATCTACTGTTAACTACTGCAATCTACTGCTAACTACTGCTAAATACTGTTAACTACTGCTAAATACTGCAATCTACTGTTAACTACTGCAATCTACTGTTAAGTATTGCTAACTACTGCTAAATACTGTTAACTACTGCTAAATACTGCAATCTACTGTTAACTACTGCAATCTACTGTTAACTACTGCTAAATACTGCTAAATACTGTTAACTACTACTAACTACTGCTAAATACTGTTAACTACTGCTAAATACTGCAATCTACTGATTAATACTACATTATACTGTTAACTACTGCTAAATCCTGGAATCTACTGTTAACTACTGCAAACTAGTGTTAACTACTGCTAAATGCTGCAATCTACTGGTAAATACTACATTATACTTTTAACTACTGCAATCTACTGTTAACTACTGCTAACTACTGCAATCTACTGTTAACTACTGCTAACTACTGTTAACTACTGCAAACCACTGTTAACTACTGTTAACTACTGCTAAATACTGCAATCTACTGTTAACTACTGTTAACTACTGCTAACTACTGTTAACTACTGCTAATACCCGAGGTCTGAGAAAAACTGTCAGTTAATTTAAATCAGATTGAACACATGGCTGTTCACTGGAGCTTTGACTTAGATTATTAATTGTTTTAATGTCTCTATTTTAATTGATTTGTATGAAATCTTAATCATTTAAATTTTCTTATATGTTTTATGTAAAGCACCTTGAATTGGCCTGTACATGAAATGTGATATACCTTGCCTTATCACTAACACACATGTGAGGACATTTCATTAGTTTTTCATCTTTATCACTAACACACATGTGAGGACATTTCATTAGTTTTTCATCTTTATCACTAACACACATGTGAGGACATTTCATTAGTTTTTATTCTTTATCACTAACACACATGTGGGGACATTTCATTAGTTTTTCATCTTTATCACTAACACACTTGAGGACATTTCATTAGTTTTTCATCTTTATCACTAACACACATGTGAGGACATTTCATTAGTTTTTCATCTTTATCACTAGCACACTTGTGGGGACATTTCATTAGTGTTTCATCTTTATCACTAACACACATGTGGGGACATTTCATTAGTTTTTATTCTTTATCACTAACACACATGTGGGGACATTTCATTAGTTTTTATTCTTTATCACTAACACATATGTGGGGACATTTCATTAGTGTTTCATTTGTATCACTAACACACATGTGGGGACATTTCATTAGTTTTTATTCTTTATCATTAACACACATGTGGGGACAATTCATTAATTTTTATTCTTTATCATTAACACACATGTGGGGACATTTCATTAATTTTTATTCTTTATCACTAACACACATGTGAGGACATTTCATTAGTTTTTATTCTTTATCACTAACACACATGTGGGGACATTTCATTAGTGTTTCATCTTTATCACTAACACACATGTGAGGACATTTCATTAGTTTTTCATCTTTATCACTAACACACTTGAGGACATTTCATTAGTTTTTCATCTTTATCACTAACACACATGTGAGGACATTTCATTAGTTTTTCATCTTTATCACTAGCACACTTGTGGGGACATTTCATTAGTGTTTCATCTTTATCACTAACACACATGTGGGGACATTTCATTAGTTTTTATTCTTTATCACTAACACACATGTGGGGACATTTCATTAGTGTTTCATTTGTATCACTAACACACATGTGAGGACATTTCATTAGTTTTTCATCTCTAATCAAACATCACACAGGCGACTATAATGAAGACGTTAACGAAGGAAAAGTACACGTTCCCCTGTGAGCGTTGGCTGGACATCACTGAAGACGATAACGAGGTTGTGAGGGAGTTACCTGCTACAGGAGATCAAATAGATGAGCCGCTGCCCTGTACGTATGAAGTTAAATGAGTGTCCTTTCACTGTGAACAAATGTGTTTTAGCTTTAATGTGTTTTTAGTGATAAAGTACAGAGTGACCGTCTGTACGGGGACCGTTGGTGGCAGTGGGACAGATGCATCTGTGTTTGTCAACCTGATTGGAGACCAAGGCGACACAGGAGATCGACTGTTAATGAACTGCAAAAATAATGTCAACAAGTTTGAGAAAGGAAATGTGAGTACAGCAAAGGTTAAAGGTCATATTAGTTCAGTTCTACATTCAGCTCAATATGATTTGAAATGAAGCAGTAAAATAAAAACTGAAAAGACTCAAATGACATTCTGATAATGTTTACATCTATAATGCTTCCCTCAAAATGTGAATTTTATTGTATTTTTAATGCATTTTATTAATGCACAGTGAAAAGACTCAAATTACATTCTAGAATGTTTACATGTGTTTTCCTCAAAATGACAACAATTGGACATATCTTCAGAAAAAACAAGTGACATTTGAAGCATTTTCTGCCTCAGTTTATTTGCACATGTGCAGAAGTTACATTTCCATTCCAAATAAACTAAACATTTACTAACAGGCAGAATATTTGTAAAATGACACTTCTCTTCAGATATTTCAGCTGCTTCATATTTGTTCACATATTCAGGTTTTTGAACAAGGGTGGTTTGTTAATATAAAGATTTTAATGTCATTTGACTTTTTCACATTAGAATCTGCAGTTTTCATTATTCATAGGTAATTATGATCAGATTTTACTGCCCTGACCCAATGTAGATCTAATTATTCTGTATGTAGAACCTGAATTGAAATATTTGACACTGTTAATCCTTATGTTTGACATCTATGGTCTAGGCAAATTAATTATTAGTGTTTCCTTTCAGTTTTTGTTACTCCTTACTGTTAAACACCAATCTGCTTAAGTGTAAAATGAGTTCCACAGTGAATCTAATCCAATCAGTGACTGAAGTGATGGAATGGACCTGTGGTGCTGTTGGCACACGCCCACACCCTGCCAAAATTATCATGTCATGTGAAACATCAGCTCAGATCACTTCTGTCAAAATACACATCACTTACTGTCACAGTTTCATATGCACTGTAAACCCAAATAAGTTGGCACAACTCCAAAAATGTAAGGCAATCGATTGCCTCAATTATTTTTAATTGATAAACTTAAATGTTTTTTTTTCAGAACTTAAAGTATAGATGTTTATTGAAGTATAAATAAATTAAAATATGACTAATTAATTATTCTGTCATTCCTACTGGGGACATTTAAGGTTCTGTCAGTCATACTGGGGACATTTAAGGTTCTGTCAGTCATACTGGGGATATTTAAGGTTCTGTCATTCCTACTGGGGACATTTAAGGTTCTGTCAGTCATACTGGGGACATTTAAGGTTCTGTCAGTCATACTGGGGATATTTAAGGTTCTGTCAGTCATACTGGGGACATTTAAGGTTCTGTCAGTCATACTGGGGACATTTAAGGTTCTGTCATTCCTACTGGGGACATTTAAGGTTCTGTCAGTCATACTGGGGATATTTAAGGTTCTGTCAGTCATACTGGGGACATTTAAGGTTCTGTCATTCCTACTGGGGACATTTAAGGTTCTGTCAGTCATACTGGGGACATTTAAGGTTCTGTCATTCCTACTGGGGACATTTAAGGTTCTGTCAGTCATACTGGGTGGGGATATTTAAGGTTCTGTCAGTCATACTGGGGACATTTAAGGTTCTGTCATTCCTACTGGGGACATTTAAGGTTCTGTCAGTCATACTGGGGACATTTAAGGTTCTGTCAGTCATACTGGGGACATTTAAGGTTCTGTCATTCCTACTGGGGACATTTAAGGTTATGTCAGTCATACTGGGGACATTTAAGATTCTGTCAGTCATACTGGGGACATTTAATGTTCTGTTAGTCCTACTGGGAGACTAAGACTGGGTTCACTGTCTTTATCCAAGGACACTGGGACATGTGGACAGCCAGAGCTGGGACGCAAACCACCAACCCTTGAGTCATTGGACGACCCTCTCTACCAACTGAACCACAGCTTTAACCTTTAACCCTAATGACCCGCTCTACCAACTGAACCACAGCTTTAACCTTTAACCCCAATGACCCGCTCTACCAACTGAATCACAGCTTTAACCTTTAACCTTTAACCCCAATAACCCGCTCTACCAACTGAATCACAGCTTTAACCTTTAACCCTAACAACCTGCTCTGATACCTGAATCACAGCCTCCCCTGAATAAAATGACTGTTTTGTCCAGGCCAGGACTGGCACACGGGACAACCAGGACGTTTCCCGGTGTCCCGTCTGCTCAGTGGCCTGCCTGGTCTGACATGCACCCCCCCCTCACAAAAAATCAGCGTGCCTGTCAACAATGATAACGTGCTCGGAGCTCGGTGGAGTCAGAGCAGTAGGGATTGGTTGTGTGTGTGTGTGTATTTTATTTTTAAAGAAACTCATTGTGATTGGTTAGTCACTTTATTCTCCATCGTGGACCCACCCCTGCAGTGTTCAGTTAACGCTGACCATAAAACACGGTAGACTTGTGCAAAACGAAACAATGAATGACGGCGTGGAGAAAAAAAGGAAAGGTGGACACCAGCTAAAGTTGGATAGAAAAAGAAGGTCACTCGAGGAGGAGGGGAAGAAATGTCAGAAATTAACTGACTTGTTTGTTAAAGCTAGCATCAGCCAGAGTGGCTCTGCTGCTAGCTCTGTGACTGCAACAGCATCACCAGTGAGTTTAGAACCATTTTCACAGCAGACACCCCCAGGACATAATATATACACATATATACCAGTGATGGGCGGGCTGACCCGAAGTGAGCGGGTTCCCGCAGTCAACCGCAGTTACGGGTCATTAAAAAATATTTTCGGGTTGCGGTCGGTCGAGTCGTTTGTCGTTTCAGATGACAGCTAGCATAGCTAGCTACCGTATTAGCTTCAACAACACGCCGGCGCTAAACAGCGTTAACTTATGCACAGATAAACAACACACCAATCTAATATCTGAACTGTTCTGTGTTATTCATGTTCCCATGTGACATTTACACACAATAATGAAGCAGGATTATATGAATAAAGATAAAAAGAAAGCGAGATGGCTATGTTGGCATGGTTACTGAGCAACACAGCGGCTAATTCTGAACACGTTCATAACCGTGGTGCGTTCACAAGCGTGGGATCTTTGAAAACTTATGGAAAATGAGTTATTCCTGAATAAACATAATTAAACAATCAAGTAAACAAACTGTTTGGGCTCTATAAACAGAATTTCCGTGAGGGTGACGTACAACATCGGAAGTATCCTACGGTATGTAGGGAGAGAGAGAGAAAGTCAAGTTAGGAGAATGGAAGCTCTGGAAATATACAAAAAAAAAGTTAAGGTTTGGGACACATTCATTGAGATTTTAAGATGATTTCTTTTCTGTGGAAACCGGGTTCAAATGTCTCTTTGGCTGTCACTGTGTGTCGATCCCAATGACATCGGATTTTAACATGAAAATTAATGCAGGTATGTGAGTAAGGTCATGTGATGTTCATAAAGACCATTGATTACATTTTTAAAATGTGGGTGGAGTGCGGGTCGGGTCGGTTCTATTCAAATACATTTATTTATCTGAGCTGCGGGTGGTTAAGTTAAAAAAGCGGTCGGTTGCGGGTCATTTATACATCGACCTGCGCATCACTGATATTATATATATATATATATATATATATATATATACGTATATATATATATATATACGTATATATATATATATATATATATATACATATACGTATATATATATATATATATATATATATATATATATATATATATATATATATATATATATACATATACGTATATATATATATACATATAAGTATATATATATATATATATATATATATATATATATACATATACGTATATATATATATATATATATACACATACATATACGTATATGTATATATGTATATATATATATATATATATATATATATATATATATATACGTATATGTATATATATATATATATATATACATATATGTATATGTGTATATATATATATATATATATATATATATATATATGTATATATACATGTGTATATATTTGTACACATACGTGTGTGTAACTATATAGCATTTTAATATTGAATCAGGGAGAGAATGAGAGAAAAGTAGTGTACTGTGAGCTGTTGTCATGCATTAGTTTAATAGTGTGGTGTTGTGTCACAGCCAGTGTAATAATATTACTTTAATTGCTGTAAGGAAATTACAAAAGGTATTTGGAGGGGAAAAAATAAAATTTTGCCTCCGTGGTGCTGGAAGTGGCCTGGATGCTGTGGGATATTCCCGGCCTGAAATTCTGATCCAGTGTTGCTCTGGTTTTGTGATTTGTTTGATTTTTTTGTGTGTGATAGATATTGGTTAGGGTTAGGGTTAGTTAAATAATATAAATAACAGTACAATATCATTCTAATCATTTAATGACTTAATTCCAGTTTTTCCTCATATATTTTTAATTTAATTTTCTTTTAAATTTTTAATTTAAAAAAAATAAATTGTTGACGAACTTCAAAAGAACATGTTACAGTAATTGAATATACTTGAGTTAATAGAGCTATTACTGAAACTGAGTATTTACTACTGAATATATTTAATTATTATGAACGTTGGGGTTTACAGTGTACTTTCTTGATTTTACATTTTTTGGGTGTCCCACAGTTTGAGGTGGGACAACTCAAACTGTCTTATTATTATTATTATTATTACTATTATTATTATTATTGTTATTATTTCCTCTGCCAAGGAGGTATTAAGGTTGGGCCCGTCTGTATGTCAGCAGGATTACGCAAAAAAGTTCTTAACGGATTTTGATGAAACTTTCAGGAATGATAGATAATGCGTCAAGAAAGAACCCATTAGATTTTGAGCAATGAAGGTCACAGGTCAATGGCACAGTAAAGGTCAACAATTAAAACACATCAGTGGTAATATCTCAGGTGTTTTTCATTCATATGGTCTGACCTTTGAGCCCTAACCTTAATCTTCAGACATCACATGGGTCAACACCTATGACCCTAACCTTTGAGCCCTAACCTTCAGACAAAAATTTAAAGGCAAATAGAAACATTAAATAGCTAAAGTAAATTGTAAGTGAATGTGCATCTGTTAATTCATTGAAAGTTTAAAATATTTTGAGTCTTTATTTTAACAAAAAAAATAGAGCATACATCATTTTTAGGGGAATAAAGGATTATTATTATACATGTAAGGTGGGATGAACTAGAAATGGGTAAACCACTGTCAGTGAGTCTGCCCATGGGGTGGTGGTGCCACCGCGCTGGCAGTGTCCCACATTGTCCCCCCGAAACAAACCTTTTGTCCCCCCTTGGGGTTATTGGCAGGTGGTCACCCTAGTTAGTTGTCACTGGTAACAGTAGTTAGTTGTCATTGGTAACAGTAGTTAGTTGTCATTGGTAACAGTAGTTAGTTGTCATTGGTAACAGTAGTTAGTTGTCATTGGTAACAGTAGTTAGTTGTCATTGGTAACGGTAGTTAGGTGTCATAGTAACAGTAGTTAGTTGTCATTGGTAACAGTAGTTAGGTGTCATGGTAACAGTAGTTAGGTGTCATAGTAACAGTAGTTAGTTGTCATTGGTAACAGTAGTTAGTTGTCATTGGTAACGGTAGTTAGGTGTCATAGTAACAGTAGTTAGTTGTCATTGGTAACAGTAGTTAGGTGTCATGGTAACAGTAGTTAGGTGTCATAGTAACAGTAGTTAGTTGTCATTGGTAACAGTAGTTAGCTGTCATTGGTAACAGTAGTTGTCATTGGTAACGGTAGTTAGGTGTCATAGTAACAGTAGTTAGTTGTCATTGGTAACAGTAGTTAGGTGTCATGGTAACAGTAGTTAGGTGTCATTGGTAACGGTAGTTAGGTGTCATAGTAACAGTAGTTAGTTGTCATTGGTAACAGTAGTTAGGTGTCATGGTAACAGTAGTTAGTTGTCATTGGTAACGGTAGTTAGTTGTCATTGGTAACAGTAGTTAGGTGTCATAGTAACAGTAGTTAGTTGTCATTGGTAACAGTAGTTAGGTGTCATGGTAACAGTAGTTAGTTGTCATTGGTAACAGTAGTTAGTTGTCATTGGTAACAGTAGTTAGTTGTCATTGGTAACAGTAGTTAGTTGTCATTGGTAATGGTAGTTAGGTGTCATGGTAACAGTAGTTGTCATTGGTAACGGTAGTTAGGTGTCATAGTAACAGTAGTTAGTTGTCATTGGTAACAGTAGTTAGGTGTCATAGTAACAGTAGTTAGTTGTCATTGGTAACAGTAGTTAGGTGTCATGGTAACAGTAGTTAGTTGTCATTGGTAACAGTAGTTAGTTGTCATTGGTAACAGTAGTTAGTTGTCATTGGTAACAGTAGTTAGTTGTCATTGGTAATGGTAGTTAGGTGTCATGGTAACAGTAGTTGTCATTGGTAACGGTAGTTAGGTGTCATAGTAACAGTAGTTAGTTGTCATTGGTAACAGTAGTTAGGTGTCATGGTAACAGTAGTTAGGTGTCATAGTAACAGTAGTTAGTTGTCATTGGTAACAGTAGTTAGTTGTCATTGGTAACAGTAGTTAGGTGTCATGGTGACAGTAGTTAGTTGTCATTGGTAACAGTAGTTAGTTGTCATTGGTAACGGTAGTTAGTTGTCATTGGTAACAGTAGTTAGGTGTCATGGTGACAGTAGTTAGTTGTCATTGGTAACAGTAGTTAGGTGTCATTGGTAACAGTAGTTAGTTGTCATTGGTAACAGTAGTTAGTTGTCATTGGTAACAGTAGTTAGGTGTCATGGTAACAGTAGTTAGTTGTCATTGGTAACAGTAGTTAGTTGTCATTGGTAACAGTAGTTAGTTGTCATAGTATCAGTCAGTGTTGGGAAAGTTCACCTTGATTAGGAACTAGTTCAAAGTTCAGTTCAAGTTAGTCAATATGAATTAGTTCAGTTCATCGTTCATTCTTCCAAATCATGAACTAATAGTTCATGGATCCTAAAATGAACTTTTTTGCTCTTTTTTTGTGTTATTATTGTAAACTTATTATTAACTGTTCCTGACGTTATCCTGACCGTCGTCGAAAGTCGGGGGAAAATGTCGTCCTTCTCCCGGGGTTAACTTCCCTCTGCAGTTCTTGGAACACAAGGAGCAGTTTCAGTGAGTTTGTTTTCAATGTTTATTTCAGATTCAACTTTATTGTCATTGCACATGTCACAAGTACAGAGCAACGAAATGCAGTTAGCATCCAACCAGAAGTACATAGCAGTGAATAAATAATATAGACTTTGTGAATATACACAGTATATGTAGAAGGTGCTAGAATGAGATGATATAAATAACTATGGATGCAGGTATGTACAAACTATAACAGGCTATGACTATGTTACAGTATGAGTAACTATAATATTATAGATTTTTGAGGAAGGTATGTACAGACTATAGACAAGTTATTGACAATGATACAATGTATTATTACAGTGATTATGATATAATTAACAGTATGTACAGTAGTGCAATGAGGTAGGTGCAATTGATTGTGCAAGTGATGAATCAAAGTGACAAGTGATTAGGGATGAGGGTTGTTGTGTGAGTGAGAAAAGGGGGTGGGGTTATTGGGGGACAGAGTTCAGCAAGGAGACGGCTGTGGGGATGAAACTGTTCCTGAACCTGGTGGTTCTTGTCCATAGGCTTCTGTATCGCCTCCCAGAGGGCAGGAGGACAAACAGTCTGTGTGCTGGGTGAAAGGAGTCTTTTGAAATATTTGCTGCTCTCCTAAGACAGCGCTTCCTGGAAATGTCCTCAATGGCAGGGAGTGAGGCTCCGGTAATGCGCTGGGCGATTTTCACCACCCTTTGCATTGCCTTCCTATCTGCGACGGAGCAGTTCCCATACCAGACTGTGATGCAGTTGGTTAGGATGCTCTCGATGGTGCATCGGTAGAAGTTCACCAGGATATCTGAAGAGAGGTGGTTCTTCTTCAGAGTCCTCAGGAAGAATAGGCGCTGGTGAGCCTTCTTGACCAGGCTGGAGCAGTTGGTCGTCCAGGAGAGGTCCTGTGAGATGTGAATCCCCAGGAATTTAAAGCTGGTAACCTGCTCCACTGCCACATCGTTGATGTGGATGGGTGGGTGGGTGACAGCGTTTTTCCTGAAGTCCACAATGAGTTCTTTTGTTTTTGCTGTGTTGAGCAGCAGGTTATTGTTCTCACACCACGCAGCTAGGCGATCTACCTCCTCCCTGTAGGCCGACTCATCGTTGTCCTTGATGAGGCCAATGACAGTGGTGTCGTCCGCAAACTTGATGATGGTGTTGGAGCTATGTTCAGGTCTGCAGTCATGGGTGAAAAGGGAGTAGAGGAACGGACTCAACACACAGCCTTGTGGTACACCGGTGTTTATGGTGAGAGTGGAGGAGTAGTGGTGATCTAACCGAACATGCTGCGGTCTGTTGGTCAGAAAGTCCAGCAGCCAGTTGCAGACGGGAGCTGTGATGCCCAGATCGGTGAGTTTGGATATTAACTTAGAGGGGATGACAGTGTTGAATGCTGAGCTGAAGTCTATGAACAGCATTCTGGCATATGTATCCTTATTGTCCGGATGTGAGAGAACAGAGTGCAGCGCTGTGGACACTGCCTCTTCTGTGCTCCTGTTCTTGCGGTAGGCAAACTGGTAGGGGTCCAAGGTGGGGGGCAGACAGGATTTGAGATGTGCCAGAACTAGCTGCTCTAAGCACTTGGAGATGATGGGGGTGAGTGCCACTGGACGGTAATCATTGAGGCACGTTGGAGTGGAGCGCTTTGGTACCGGCACGATGGTGGTGGATTTGAAGCAGATCGGGACAACAGCAACCGTTCCAAGAACGGGACAACACCTGCTCCGGTCGCCGGTCACACTGTACATTTAACTTTTTTTCTCCTCTCCCAAAAACTCTCTGCATCACTCTCTCTCTCTCTCTCTCTCTCTCGCTCTCTTTCTCTCTCTCTCTCTGGCCTGCTCACAACGCTTCTCATTGGCTATTCCACAACATTATGTTGCCAACATTTGTTCAGAATAATACAAAAATGACATCTATGATAATGCTGTGTTTTGATCCCATTTTATTCCTTATAGGACTCAATAATTACAACGTGATAAGAACCAAATGTGAACTACATAAGAGCGCAGTTCAATAAATGCCAGAATAACCGCGTTCACAACTTCCCGTTCATTTGGCAAAAGTGAACGAGTCATTCATCAAAAATATTATATAGTTCGTGAACGATCGTTCAATGAACTCGTTCAGGTACAACACTGGTAACAGTAGTTAGTTGTCATAGTAACAGTAGTTAGTTGTCATTGGTAACAGTAGTTATTTGTCATAGTAACAGTAGTTAGTTGTCATTGGTAACAGTAATTAGTTATCATTGGTAACAGTAGTTAGTTGTCATTGGTAACAGTAGTTAGTTGTTATGGTAACAGCATTTGTCAGTTAATGCACTATGGTGCAGCTGTAGCCAAATCAGTGGGCGGGGCTTGGCAATGCTCAGAGTGACAGTTCTACAGATCAATGAAATTAGTTTAAAATATTTGTTGTCTTATTGTTGTGAAACTGTAATCCACCATAGTACTTGACAGTACCCATCATAGTACTGGAAAGTACCCATCATAGTACTGGAAAGTACCCTCCAAATGTTGGGTCATTGGTTGCAGTTGTTCAGGTGTTAGTAGATTCACACACATACACACACACATTTGTTTAATTATAGATACATTATAGTTTATAGGTAGATGCTCAAGGTTCTGGTGAAAATACACTTTCACCATTTGGATGGGTCGCTCTGGTGCTTAAAATAGGCCCCACAAAAGTAGAAAAATATGTGAATACAATAAGCAGTAAATATAGGAAGCATATGTAAAATGTAAAGTTAGTATTATCAGTTATTGTCTGGTGTCCACTCATATTCAAATGTCTGATAAATGAGGCTGAATAATGACTTTATATTTCATCAAGTGTATGCACCTCACCTCAAAGTATGAATTGTAATCCTAAAATATTTAATTCCTTGTTTTTTTTCCTCTCTCATAGTTGGATGAGTTCATTATTGAATCCGTATCTATCGGGAAAATCCGCCGATTGAGGACGGGACACGATGGTAAAGGTGGAGGCTGTGGATGGTTTCTGGATAAAGTGATAGTGCGTGAAGAAGGCCAGGCTGAGGCTCACGCTGTGGAGTTCCCATGTAACAGGTGGGTTATGTTTGTGTAAAAACACAAAGGATCACACACACATTTCTACATATATTATGTATCATGCATTCGTGTTGACATTTTGTTCCAGATGGTTTGATCGTAATGAAGACGATGGACAGATTGTTCGAGAGTTGGTACCTTTCTCAGATGGGCAGCGTCTCTACAGTAAGGCCTTCATGTTTCTTATATTTGGAACCTATTTGGCTGGTTTGTTTTTTTTCATTTGTTGAATAAATACAGTAGAAGTACACATGCAAACAAGTTAAAATAGAAATTAAGTTTTTAGAAAGTCTACATAAATAAAGTCTACCACAGTAAAGCAAAATAAATCAGGAAAAAGAATAAAGAAGAAGTTAAAAAATAATTTTTTTTAATAAAAAAACAATAAATATTAGACTTAAGATTAGAGTAGACTTAATGCGAGTAGACTTGCATATTGTAATACTTTTTTCACCATGAGAATAGACAAATGTTTACTTATTGCTACAATGAGAAATACTCTCAGTTCAAGTAACTAACATATGTAAAGAATGCACCTGAATCCACTGCACAGCAATGGACCTTTTTCACAATAAGTGTAAATACGTCACATGAGCGTTACCGAACTTCCTGTTAAATGTCCAGACAGTAGAAAGACGCTAATATTGAAAGAGTCTTTTCAAGTTCCTGAAGAAATTTAACACTTTTAACAGTTGCAGAGATTGAGAGACTCGTGGAGGAAAATTCACTAACGAAAAAAAAAAATTTGATAAAGGCTACGATTTATTCAGTGAGTAAAAAATGATCAAAGTAAAGACAGATGAGTGCTACTGAAGTGATAAGTCTGTCCACCAGTCATTAGTCTGTCCACCAGTCATTAGTCTGTCCATTTATACCTAGGACTAGGGTTCTAGGGTTATGTATGGATAGTATAGAGGACATGGACTATTTGACTATTTTATATTTGTTCTGTCTATGGTTCAAGTCAACGTCTCGTTAGCATAATGTTAACATTAGCCCAATGCTATCATAATCCGTTCCCATTTTTCTCTGGCAGTGTGTGTTGGTGTTTGTTTGTCATAATATCTAATGTAGTAGACGGGCAGGTTTTTGTGAGGGTTAGATGTTACCCATGACAAATAAAAAAAGAGGATGGTCCCAAACTCCAGGTTTGATCAGTGTTCATACATTTACTGTGACTTACTGCTGTTGCACTAACTACTGTTCACTGTTCTATCACTATTTACACTCTTTCCTTCCAATGCTACTGTTGTTTACTGCTAACACTGATGTACTGGCATGGAAAGGTTAAAGGTCACAACTACAGTTTAAGGACAACATTACTTATTTGTGTTCACCATAACTTTAAAACCATGGACATTTGTTTTATCTCAACTCATAGCGACGTTAACAGCTGCCGTTTTTGACAGCGTTCATATACTGGCTCCTTTTTCCTGTAGGAATAGAATCATTCCAAGGAAAAATGCTAGGGACAGACTGTGGTTTCAAACCGTCATCCCCAGATGTAGTGTTCTGATGTGAAGTGTCTGCTGCAGACGGAAGTGCTCCTGTTTTAATGATAAAACTGGGCCCTTCATGACACTGAATAGCCTGGACCCATTTTCCTCTAGCTTCAGGGAAGGAGTGGAAGGAAATATAAGATGCTTCTGGACATGACAACAACATCCTGCTATGTTACAATAACTGTTGGTCGTTGCTGTCATCTTTGGCATTTAAGTTTTGCCAGTGCGTAAGTAGGGTTACGCTCCACTTACGTATTTCCAGGGTGAAATGTGGAAGTTGTGATAAAGGTCTATTAGCATCAAATTCCAAACAAACAGGGTGATGCACAAAATAACTAAAATAACTAAATAAAGTGTGTATGAGTGTTCTAGAACATGAGTCAAATGATAGTGCAGTCAGCCTATACCCTATAAACAGCTGTTCTATTCAGCAGAGGCTGAACAACCCAGCCTCCATTTCTGCTCTTTTTTAACAGACCAAATTATTACCATTATCAAATGGGTTGTGTTGGAGAGAAACGTTGAAGCTACTGGAGGAAATGTATGGCAAGACAAAGTGTTCACATAGGCACGACTTCCCTTTATCATATCACGAGTTACAGGACAAGTTCTAGCACGTTCCATAACGCACGCTTCATAACGCGCGCCATTGCACGCGCCAGAACACATCCTGTAACACGTGATATAATAAACAGAACACGTGCCAATGTGAACACTTTGTCTTGCCATAATTGTCAGCGTGCTGACTTTCTCTGTTATATTCCACTCTCAGGATACGTGCATGAAATGCTCCACACACGTACTGGTGAAGTGTCTCTGCTCTGTTTTCATAACAGTTAGAACCTGTGACTGAAGTCCCCTCTGTTGATCAAAATAATGCACCATGACCGAGAGATAATTCTGATTACTCACTGAGGTCCAGTAGTCTCCGGTCAACATCCCTGTCCTAGTCTGTTGACGGCATCGACCTCGGCGCATTGCTTCCGGTTTTTCGAGCAAAGGAAATGTTAAACGCATGTTGCGTTAAAGCGTTAATAACGCATTTACTTTGACAGCCTTTATATATATATATATATATATATATATATATATGTATATATATATATATATATATATATATATATATGTGTATATATATATATATATGTATATATATATGTATATATATATATATATATATATATATATAAGTGACTGGATAGCTTAGTGGTGTGGAAGGTTGCCGGTTCGAATCCCAGGTGTGCCCTTAGGCAAGGCACTTTACGCTATACATGCCTATACCTCACGATGAGCGATACAATAAATGGAGTCATACCGGCTTGGACGGCGCCCGGGACAACAAGGTCCGCGTTAGGGGTTGAGGAACCAGGACACCCTGATGTTAAATTGGCTACTGGAACAAGACATTCATGGAGAGAACATGGTACTGATGGAGTGTTACTACGGGAGTAACCCCAGTGAGAGAGGGTACATGCAGAGGATGTGGGAGAAATGGTTGCTTCGAAACCCCACATCCTCACTGACTAAGAAACAGCTCCAAGCTCAGTGTTCAAATATCCGCAATAAGAGGTTGCTATCGCAGCTAGAGATCGATGAGGTACAGCGTTGTACCTCACCCACGGTACAAAGATGCTACGGCAAGGGGGAGCCAGGACGACAGGTCAGCTTGGGGGTGGTTTCACCACCACCCCCAAATATCGAGATTGGGTACCAAGCCCCAGAAAGACTAAACACAAGGGCAGCTGACCTGAGAAAGAGAATCATGAAATCCTGGGGGAACACAACTACCTGCTTGCCAAGGCTAAAGAACAAAGTACCAGACCAGTCGCTACTGGAGGACCTGAACACTGCACTGCAAACTGTCCCTACCACTACCATCACTGAGACCAATCAGCTGATGTATGCAGCAGCAACCGTAATCCTTGAGATGCTTGGCTACAAGATGAACAGCCAGCGCAGCCAGAAGGTTGCCCCATGGAGGAGAAGGCTAGAGGCAAAAATCATGGCAGCACGGAGAGAAGTCAGTGTTTTAACAGAACTAAGCAGAGGTGTGAATCTGAGGAAAGAACTGCCCAAGAAATACAACAAACTGTCCACAGCTGAGGCACTGGAGACTGCTAAGCAAAGGCTCACAGCACTAGCTACCCGCCTAAAGAGATACACAAGAGAGGTAGAGGCCAGGAGAATAAACCAGGTGTTCTCCACCAACCTATCTACTCTCAATGGCAGGGGGGCAAGGTGACAACAGACCCACCTAGGGCTGAAACTGAGCAATACTGGAAGAGCATCTGGGAGAAGGAGGCAACACATAACACCAATGCCCAATGGCTGACAGACTTACAGGCAGAGCACAGCCAACTCCCAGAACAAGACCCAGTAGTCATCACACTAGCAGACATCCAAACCAGAGTGTCCAAAATGAAGAGCTAGACAGCACCAGGGCCCGACATGATTCATACCTACTGGCTTAAGAAACTGACAGCACTCCATGAACGCCTAGCAGCACAGATGAACCAGCTGCTGATATCGGGAAACCACCCAGAGTGGCTAACCCAGGGCCGGACAGTCCTCATAATGAAGGACCCCCAGATGGGAACAATACCATCTAACTACCGGCCTATAACCTGCCTCAGCACCACATGGAAGCTTCTATCAGGCATCATAGCGACTAAGATGAGTAGGCACATGGAGCAATACATGAGCAGAGCACAGAAAGGAATAGGCAACAACACCAGGGGAGCCAAACACCAGCTACTGGTTGACAGGGCAATTGCCCGAGATTGCAAGATGAGGAACACCAACCTGTGCACTGCCTGGATTGATTACAAGAAAGCCTATGACTCAATGCCACATACATGGATACTGGAATGCTTAAAACTGTATAACATCAACAGGACACTAAGAGAGTTCATCCAGAACTCAATGAGGCTGTGGAAGACAACTCTGGAGGCCAACTCAAAGCCAATTGCACAGGTGAACATCAGATGTGGCATTTACCAAGGAGATGCTCTGTCCCCCCTGCTGTTCTGCATAGGCCTAAACCCCCTCAGCCAGATCATCTCAAAGAGTGGCTTCGGATACCAGTTCCGAAGTGGAACATCCATCAACCACCTCCTTTACATGGATGACATCAAGCTGTATGCCAAGAAGGAGCGTGACATTGATTCCCTAATTCACCTCACCCGGATCTACAGCAAAGACATTGGGATGTCATTCGGACTAGATAAATGTGGGCGGATGATATCTAGAAGAGGAAAGGTGATCACAACTGAAGGGGTTGACCTACCTGAAGGGAATATCACAGATGTGCAGGAAAGTTACAAATACCTAGGGATCCCACAGACAAATGGTAATCATGAGGAGGCAGCTGGGAAGTCAACCACAGCCAAATACCTACAGAGGGTAAGACAGGTCCTGAAAAGTCAGCTGAATGGCAAAAATAAGATCCAGGCCATTAACACCTATGCCCTGCCAGTAATCAGATACCCAGCTGGGATAATATCCTGGCCACTGGAAGAGATACAAGCCACTGATATCAAGACAAGGAAACTCCTTACCATGCATGGAGGGTTCCACCCCAAGTCCAGTGTCCTGAGGCTGTACACTAAGCGAAAGGAAGGGGGCCGAGGACTAGTAAGTGTCAGAACTACTGTCCAGGAGGAAACGGCGAACCTCCAGGAATACATCAAGAAAATGGCCCCCAATGACCAACTGCTAAGTGAATGCCTCAGGCAACAAAAGCCCAGTAAGGTCGAGGAACCAGAGGGGCTATCATGGAGGGACAAACCCTTGCATGGCGTGTACCATCGACAAATTGAGGAAGTGGCTGATATGGAAAAGACATACCAGTGGCTGGAAAAGGCTGGACTAAAGGACAGCACAGAGGCACTACTCATGGCTGCACAAGAACAAGCCCTGAACACCAGAGCAATAGAGGCCGGGGTCTACCACATCAGACAGGACCCCAGGTGTAGGCTGTGTAGAGAAGCCCCTGAAACAGTCCAGCACATCACAGCAGGGTGTAAGATGCTGACAGGCAAGGCATACATGGAGAGGCATAACCAGGTAGCGGGCATACTGTACAGGAACATCTGTAAAGAGTATGGACTGGAGGTCCCAGGGTCAAGATGGGAGAACCCCCCAAAGGTGACAGAGAACAAACAGGCCAAGATCCTGTGGGACTTCCAGATCCAGACTGACAAGATGGTGATGGCCAATCAGCCTGACATCGTGGTGGTGGATAAACATGAGAAGACAGTGGTGGTGATAGATGTAGCAGTCCCCAGTGATAGCAACATCAGAAAGAAAGAAGCTGTGGAATACCAAGCTTGAGAAATACCAAGGGCTGAAAGAGGACTTAGAGAAAATGTGGAGTGTGAAGGCAACAGTGGTACCAGTAGTGATCGGAGCATTAGGGGCAGTGACCCCCAAGCTGGGACAATGGCTCCAGCAGATACCAGGAACAACATCAGAGATCTCTGTACAAAAGAGCGCATTGCTAGGAACAGCTAAGATCCTGCGCAGAACCCTCAGGCTCCCAGGCCTCTGGTAGAGGACCCGAGCCTGAAGGAGACACCGCCCACGTGGGGCGAGAGGAACATTTTTTTTTTTAATATATATATATATATATATATATATATATATATATATATAAGAAATAAAAAATATATATAAAAGACTGAAATAAGACTGGCACCAACATTTATAAGTTGCACTGGGGTATAAGTGTATGTCACATTTTTTGAGTAAATTTATTTGATAAAATCCAACACCAAGAACAGACATTTCATTTTGAAAGATAATTTAAAATAAAAATAGAATAGAGAACAACAGGCTGAATAGGTGTATGGTATGCTAACTTTTGCAAATGTATGCTAATGTGTGCTAATATAACACATTTAGCATATGTCACATGATGCATAAACAACAAACTGAGAATGCCTGGTATGTTAACGTGACATATTAAGTTATTCAGATAACTATGGAAAATATTTATGCTCAACAGAGCCCTCTGGTGGTTGACAGGCTGAAAATAACATGTGAAATTATATAATAATATTAGCCTAGCCTAGCAGTGCTATCACTATTCATTCCATGTATGGGTCTAGTGGTGCTTCATAGTCAGAGGAGGCGGGGCTAAAAGGTTGTCTTTCAAATCCTCTGTATGCAATAGGACGGTACTACAACCAATCAGTGTAATCTTTAGGATGACGTAGTTAGAGCGCCTGAAAGTTGACTGAAGAGTCCGGAGAAAGTTAGGAATGACTAAAGAAAATGGTGGATTATGGAGCTGAACGACTGTTGTCGCTTCGGTAAAAAGAATTTAAAGATTGTTGATGTTTTCTCACATTCTTCACTCATCTGTGATAAAAGGAAATCTACACCTGTTGTTGTTCTTCTTCTATGGTTGTTTACGGTTCCGTCATTTTGTTAGGCCCGCGCTCTGACTTTATACTTCACCGTGGTTGGTTGGCCAGTTTCAGGGTAGCTACATTGAGCGAAACTAGACTACCATGTTAGCACATTAGATTTGCTGATGCTAGTGGGGGCTAGAGCGACTGGGCTATAATAATGTGTTAATAATTTCATGTTGCTCCGGAGTGTAAGTCACACCTCTGGCCAAACTTCTAAAGAAAAAAAACACGACTTATAGTCCAAAAAATACAGTATATCAGGGTCTCCGCGGATCCTTAAAAAGTCCTATTTACAAAATCCATTTTTTAAGGTCTTAAAAGGCATTATATTTCGCTATTTTTCATTAGTATGGCATTAAATTTCACTTGGGAGGTATTAAATTTAATTTCATCTTGGTAGCCTACGGTAAATGAAAACCACATGCCTGGATTTTTCCGCGCTTATGTTATTTCTGCGTGGTTTGTTTTATCAAGAAGCTGAAAAGCACCGCCGTTCTAAATATTCTACTGGCTCTGGTTGAAAAGGTAGAGCTGTTGTATATGATCCACACCACAGGGGGCAGTGTTTTATGTTAGCCATGTAGTAGAACCATTGACGATAAAACAGACGAGGAAGTCAAGGAAGTTGGAGCGCAAACTTGAACCACAGATGTGCGGTTGAACTTTAAATTGAACGGAGATGGGGAAGTGTAAATTCCGTGATGAGTGTCTTGAAGATCAGCGCTATAACCGTTGGATAGAAAGATCAACTTCTGAAAATGAAGCGCCATGTAAGTTATGTGGCAAAGACATTAAATTAGGAACAATGGGCTGTAAAGCCCTGGACGCCCACATGAAAGAGGATAAGCACTGGCGTTATGCTGTGTCAGGCACAGACAGTCCCAATACAAATGTTCGCCTCAACAACGGTCACAAAAGTGAGCGCAATGTCAGCTCCAGTGTCTCTACGTCCCAGCACAAGTGCTTTTGCGGAATTCGCCCCGACTGCTACGCTGAAGGCTGAAATTCAGAAAAAATCTGATGCACTAAAGCACATTTATCAGTAATGTGTTTATATTCAACTGTTTTTGTTTACATCATTACAGTATTGCTGTTCATCTTTTATTTTGTTCGCTGATGTTCACTGTTTGGTTACATCACTACACTACTATTAACATATGACAAAGGCAGGCTGTTAACTGAAGATGCAATTTATTCAAACAAAAAAATGTAACTTCACCTGAACTTCTGAGTGTTTTTTAACGTATTTGTTCCACGGTGATGGTATTATTTTTTAGAATCAAAGGTCTTAAAAAGGTCTTAAAAAGCATTATTTTTACTTGTCAGAAATGTGCAGAGACCCTGTATATGTATTTATATAATTCTATATAATATACAAATGTATATATAGTTCGAGGCCTTGGATAAAACAAAGGATTGGAAGTTACTATTAAAAACCATCTTTTATCAAACAAGTGTGTCTTCAGCTGTGATGAATAAATGAATGACTGAATGAATTCCATTAATAGTCCGTTAAAGTTTCCAATTTTCTTCTTTCACTTCTTAGTCTTT
>CM035791.1:53253340-53358340 GCA_020466265.1 Siphamia tubifer | reverse complement strand
AAACAAATATATTTTAGTTTTCAGTTAAAATTATTGTTTTTGTTACTATTAGCTTTGATGTAATGAGTGTGTCTTACATTCTAAAATGTTTTGCTAATGAAACTATTTCAATGGGACCATCATGTTTAAATAAAAGAGGGGTCAAATAAATGACTGTATTCTCAGGATTATAAGGTCACACTTAAGATGTTAATTTTCTCCAAAACCCACAGTACGCCATATATTGGATTCATTCTGGTTGTGCTTAATGACTTTGAATTTTGAGTTTTTATCATAATTTTGTCTTTCTCTGTTTGGCCTTTTTTAATCTCAGAATTTGTTTTATCGGACTAAGAGTGTTTTGTTTAGGTCTTAGCCCTAAAATTAATCATAAAACTAATCCCACTTACCACTCCTTTGAAAGTCTAGTTTCATCCATTACTTTCCCCAACTGCAGAAACCAAAAACCAGTCCTTTTTGTCATAGTCTACCGCCCTCCTGGCCCTTATTCACAGTTTTTATTAGAAGTCTCTGACTTTCTATCCAGTGTAGTGTTGAACTGGGATAGGATTATAATAGTTGGTGATTTGAACATACATGTTGATAACAACACTGACTCTCTTAGTAATGCATTTAGTGACCTACTAGACGGATTAGGCTTTATCCAAAATGTTAATAAACCAACCCACATTCACAGACATACTCTTGATCTGATCTTAACACTTGGTGTTGAAATTAATGACCTCGTCGTTTTTACCCATAATCCCATACTCTCAGATCACTTTTTAATGACCTTCCAGGTTTTGTTTGAGGATATTTCTACCTCAGTGATTAAAACACAAATGAAAAGGATACTATGTGACCGTGCTGTCTCAAAGTACAAAGAGTTAATTCAGTCACTATTTGTGTCTATGTCATGTGATTATGTAAAGGACACATTTAGTCCCAGTATAAGTGATGAGTTAGTCGATAGTACCATGCTCACATTACAAACTACGTTAGATATAGTTGCCCCCCTCAAGTTAAAAACTACTAAGATTAGATGAACCTCCCCATGGTACAACGCTGACACTCGCTCCATTAAACAAACAACACCTAAATTAGAGGCAATGGAGGCGATCCAACTCAGAAGATTCTCTCAATGCCTGGAAAAATAGCCTAATAAAGTATAATCCATCTTTGCGTACAGCCAAATTCTAGATATTACTCATCCATAATAGAAGAAAACAAGAATAATCCTAGATTCCTCTTCAGTACTGTAGCCAGACTGACAAACAGCCACACCTCCGTGGAACCAGTTATTCCATCCACGCTCCATTCTGATGATTTCCTGCAGTTCTTTAACAATAAAATATCAACTATTAGAGACAAAATAGACACATTTCTCCCAAACATTAGATCAGAAAAAGCAGTGGTTTCAAACCTAGGCCTTTTTATAAATCCCTCTGTAACACTAAATAATTTCACCACTGTAGACCAAACTGATGTCATATCTATTATCATGTCTTCCAAATCATCACCTGCCTCTTAGATCCAATTACAACTAAACTCTTTAAACAGATTCTGCCCCTAATTATTAACACTGTCCTAAATATAATTAACACTTCATTAATTACTGGATATGTGCCACAGTCATTTAAATATGCTGTTATTAAACCAATTCTGAAAAGGCCTACCTTAGATCCTGACATTCTAGACAATTCTAGGTCTATATCTAATCTGCCCTTCCTCTGAAAAGTTCTAGAAACGGTAATAGTTAAACAGCTGTGTCAGCACCTGCAGGATAATAGTTTATTTGAACAGTTTCAGTCTGGCTTTCGTGCCCATCATAGCACTGAAACAGCGTTAGTTAAAGTTACTAATGACTTATTATTAGCCGCTGACATCGGATTAATATGGGTCCTGGTGTTATTAGACCTTAGTGCAGCCTTTGACACCATTGACCACAGTATCTTAGTGCACAGATTACAATGTGATATAGGTATTAGAGGAGCAGCCCTCTGCTGCTTTAAATCATATTTATCTGATCGCTACCAATTTGTTCACGTCAATCAACAATCATCGCAGTCCTCCAGAGTTAATTATGGCGTTCCTCAAGGGTCAGTCCTTGGGCCTATTTTGTTTACACTATATATGCTCCCTTTAGGTAACATCATTAGAAATCATGGCATTAATTTTCATTGTTATGCAGATGACACACAGCTATATTTATCGATTAAACCTGATCAGACCAGACAAATAGATAAACTAAGTACATGTGTCCAAGACATAAAGACTTGGATGAGTGACAATTATCTTTTATTGAACCCTGAAAAAACTGAAGTCCTTATAATTGGTCCTAAAAATGCGAGAGACTCCCTAACTGACCACATAGTTACTGTAGACAACTTAAGTGTAACACCCAGTGACACAGTTAAAAATTTAGGAGTTTTATTTGATCCAGATCTTTCATTCAAAATGCACATTAACCAAACATGCAGAACAGCCTTCTTTCACCTGCGCAACATTAGCCAAAATTAGGAATATTCTGTCTAAAACGACTGCAGAAAAATTAATTCATGCATTTGTTACATCACGATTAGATTATTGTAACTCCTTACTTGTAGCGTGTCCTAAATATTCCCTAAAAAGCTTCAACTGGTTCAAAATGCAGCAGCAAGATTATTAACAGGATCAAATAGAAGAGAACACATCACCCCTGTGCTCCAAACCCTGACCCCTGACCCCTAACCCTATCACCCCTGTGCTCCAAACCCTGACCCCTGACCCCTAACCCTATCACCCCTGTGCTCCAAACCCTTCACTGGCTACCAGTTGAGTCTAGAATTGAATTTAAAATCCTCCTCCTTACATATAAAGCCATTAATGGTATGGGCCCCTCTTATCTTAAATATGATCTGGTTCCGTACCAACCCAATACAACCCTTCGTTCTCAGAATGCAGCTTAGGGTTAGGGTTAGGGTTAGTTCCTAGGGTTTTTAAAAGTACAGTAGGAGCTAGAGCCTTTAGTTATCAGGCCCCTGTCTTATGGAATCATCTTCCCTTTAATATTAAAGATGCCGACACAGTCTCTACATTTAAAATCAGGCTTAAAACATTCCTGTTCGAGAAAGCCTATGGTCAGGTTAGTTAAAAATTATGTGATGTATGAGTCACAGTTCAGTCTAGGCTGCCCTAGGAGTTAGAATGCTGGGGGAAGTACAGACACTGAGTTCCTTCTTTCTTCTCTTTCTCTCTCTCACACCTGTTTCTGTAACTTTTACAACCTATCTTTCATACCAAGTCTGTTCATGACTAGTCACCTGGTGTCCCCTTTCCCCCCTCCCCCCCATGGGGGGAGTGGTGGCTCTCCTGACAGTGTCTGCACGGGAGCCATAGACCACAGGATCTGCAGTTTCTCGCCTGTGCCGACCTGTGACCCCGGACCACCGCCCCTGCCTGTCTGGACCAGCCCCCCTTCCTGCATCTATATATGGACGTTCATCTATAGTCTGTCCGTCCATGGGAGTGGATCTCTCCGTCAATGTGGTTCTCCTCAACATTTCTTCTTTTTCCCACTGGGTTTTGAAGTTTTTTCTTGCCGAGGAGGGTCTAAGGAAAGGGGATGCCTGGGACTTTTTCATGTATCTCTGTAGTTGATTGTGTTTTTGTAAAGCCCTTTGAGACGACTTTGTTGTGATTTAGGGCTTTATAAATAAAATTGAATTAAAAATTGAATTGAATTGTACCGTGTTATGTTGTTATGACAGTTTAGTTTGTCTTATAGTGTGGAATATATGCTAATAGTTTGGATCTTATTTTGTTGATGTACAAAGTAGTTGCACAAACACACACATGTAAATATGAGCGCTAATGTTGTCCAGAAGCATTCGTTTGACTTGAACTTGTCTTTTCCAGTCATTAATTATGAAGTAACCGTTGTGACTGGAGACGTGACATTTGCCGGCACCAATGCCAGAGTGTTCATCCAGATGTACGGAGACAAAGGGAAGACCGAGATTACCGTCCTCGAAAGCAGATCCAACAACTATGAACGGAACACCACAGAAATATATAAGGTATGAAATTACTTCGCCTTTGGGTAAAAGGAGCCGCAAAGTAGTGATCTGAATACTGATTGTTGAGCCTCAGCATTACTTCAGAGAGCTGAAGTAATAGTCATATGTTCGTAATAGTCACATGACAGGTCACATGACAGGTCCTGTTAATGTCGGAGATGAATGAGCTCAATTTCAATAGAACCTGACACATACTGAACTGTTTGGACTGAGTCACTGCAAACAAGCCTGAAAAATGACTGACCAACAAGAAAAAATCACCAAAAACCAACGAGTAAATCGACCAAAATCAACAAGCGAAAAATCAACCAAAACCAACAAGACAAAAATAATAATGATAATAATAATAATCTTTATTTGTATAGCACCTTTCATACAAACACTGTAGCCCAAAGTGCTTCACATTGATTAAACATTTTAAGACAGGGTGACAAAATAAACTGATTATGAATAAGAAATAGATCAATAATAAGAAATAAAATGTGACCCACCACCAGTAAACCAGTCATAAGTGTGTGTAAATCCAAACAGAGTTATGTGTGTATCTTGGTAGAGTGGAAACTAAGGTTTAAGATGGTGAAAAAATGATGTTTCTATCACAAGTAGAACCAAAGTTATGGTCATTTTAATATCCACATTTGGACATATTTTACAATTTGCATATTTTTAGATATTGTCCGTTAAAGTTTTGGACTGTTTTGGGGTAGGAAGTCCTTAGCAACGCATAATAATTTGTATCCGATTGACACAAATTGTTGACAGATGTTAAAGGACACTCTGATGGACATGTCACAGAAGTTTTATATATTATAATAATAGGACAGAAGTGTGACGTATTATAATCATTTGGCTTACACCATTGGACAGAACATTCAGTATAAGCTTTTACCTCGTACCAAACACTTGGGTGTTTACCCACGGAACGGAGATCGTTTTGTTCGGCGAAAAGAGGTGGAAGTCGTCTTTGTCTTTGCTCAGCAATACCTGAACTTTTGTCGCCGCTTAAATAATTGACTCAATAAACACCTTTATTGATTGGATTTCAATGTAATGACCACAGGAAGTGAACATAGATGTGTTAAGGTACCGTTTTTTGATAAGGTGTAAACACTAATAACAAATCACCTTCCAGCCTAAATTTGGCTGTAGCTCTGAACGGCTCAGCGCCACTTATGTCTGGTTTCGTGGTGGCGGGTCACAAATTACAGATAGAATTACAGTACATTTATTATAAAATTTCAATAATTAAGAATAAAGTGATTGTACATACAATATACAATTTTAATAAAGTAAATCAGGAATATATTAAGATTTGATTACGCAAAGAGTATACAGAATGTAAAGAAAGGGGTCAGAGTTGTGACTCCATTCTTTATCTTCCTTCAAAGGCTGATGAAAATAAAAATGTTTTTAATGTAGTTTTAAATCTACTCAGTGAAGTGTCTTTTGTAATTCTATTCCATAACTTTGGTTCATAGTTACCATAGTTACCAAAGGCTGCGTCCACACTTGTCTTTGTCATATATGTGGGAGTCACTATAATGACCTTAGTGTTCTAGTTTGGACACAACTGCTCAGTGAGTTTGAAATGGAACTGGGTCTTGTTCCATTTAAGGCTTTAGAAGTGAGCAGTAGTATTTGAAAATGACTTGTGTAGGTTAGTGGTAACCATGGAAACCAACACTGGACCTTCTTGGTTCTGGTTAGTAACCTAGCTGCACAGTTGTGGATCAGCTCAAGTCTGTCTGTGAAGAGTCATTACAGTAGTCCAGTCTGCTGGAGAGAAAAGCACGGACACGTTTTTCAGGATCCTTTTGATTTAGAACTGGTTTTACTGTGGCTGTGTTTCTAAGGTGGAAGAATGACGTTTTAGTGACTTTCTTTATGTGGGACTTAAAGTTTAAGTCTGAATCTAGAGGGACTATCAGACTTGTCACTTCTGGTTTGATCCAGGAGGTGAGTTTGCCCAATCCGACTCATCAGCATTTCTCTTTTTGCTTTAGGGCCGACAGTAGAATTTCTGTTTTGTCTTCATTTAATTTCAGAAAGTTTCTGCTCATCCATTGATTTATTGTCATAAGTCAGTTTGTAATAGAATGAATGGCTGTGACGTCATTGGGTTCTGCGGAGATGTATATTTGTGTGTCGTCCGCGTAGCTATGGAAGCTAACATTATGTTTTCTGATAACATCTCCAAGCGGTAGCATATATAAGGAGAACAGTAGTGGACCCAGGCAGCTCCCTTGTGGAACTCCATACCATGTGTCACCTATAAACCAACAAGAGAAAAATCACCTAAAGCCAACAAGAGAAAATCATCCATAAACCAACAAGAGATATGTTTTTGTATTTAGTTTTTTTTTTTATTATTAATTATTTATTTATCTAATTCATTTGTATTTATTGTCATTTTTCTAACTGATATTTTGTTTTATTTTTAATTAAAAATGTTTGAAACATTATTTTTATTTATTTGTAGTTATATTTATTTCAGTTACAGAAGGATTACAGTCAAACGTATGTTCAGTGTCGACCACACAGCTGTTATTTACTCCTGAGGAGTATTTCATATCGCAATATATTTCACATGGTTTAAAAAATTGCAACCCTAACCCTTTTTCTAATATAGTGCAGCCTAATTACTAGTAAACACACCCTAACTCTAACCCTTCCTCATGTGTCCATTGTCTACAGATAGAGAACAAAGATATAGGAAAGATCTACAAGATCCGTATCGGTCACGACGGCTCTGGTATCGGAGCGGGATGGTTTCTGGAGACTGTGGATGTCAAACGTCTGATCATGGACATGGCACCGAAAGAAAAGAAAAAGGAAGACAAGAAAAAAAAAAAGAAGAAGAAAAAAGATGATGAGGATGAGGACGATGAAGGGGAGGAGATGCAGGAGGTGGTGCTGACTTATCATTTCCCCTGTTCACGTTGGCTGGCTTCAGGGGAGGAGGACGGTGAACTGGTGGTGGAGCTGCTGCCTGAGGACGCAGAAGACCTGGAAGGTACCCCTGACCCTGACCCTGACCCTGACCCTTTTTGGTCTGAAAAAGCCAAAAATCAGTCATTTTGAACTAAACTTTCATTTAAATTTCAGGAGGCCTTTGACTTAGACTTAGACTTCCTTTATTGTCATTGTTACAATAAACATGTCTACAGAACAACGAAATTGTATTTCCGGTCCTTCCTTAAGGTGCACTTCAAATTTAAATATTAGATAAGTAGACATTGTAAGAATAAATTAAATACTAGATAAAAAGTAAACATTGTAGAATACAAATGTACAGTATATAAACATTGAGGTAGACTTGTTCAGTGCGGTATACATAGTATACAAGTAGTCACATTTGCCGGGGTACAGGTGTGTTCAGGGCAGTTAGGAGAGGCACTTTGGAGATGAAAATGAAGTGTTTGCAAAAAAATTATGTTTTTGTAAGGTTTTATGGCAACGTTGTAATTTTATCACGTTTAGTCAAATGGGGAGCAGAATTTCCTGTAGGCTATTTGTACTCATTGTCTGAACAGAAAGGTACAAGTGTTTGTACTTCAGTAAAACAAACGAAGGGTTCATTTGTATGGTTCATTGCTTCTTACTTAGCCTCAGAACAGTATTTAACATGGATAATAATAACAACATAAGTCATATTTTTATGAATGGCTACAATTTCCTGAAGATGGTCGTCCCCTCTTTGGAGTTTTGACGGTATCCACCAGAATGATAGAATCAAGCCATGGTCTGATTTTACAGAGTTTGTCCTATTTTTCTGTCTTTGATACCGTCAATTGTTGACCAACTGCAATGATGTCAACACAGACTGGAATCTGTTGCGTGGCATCACATCAGCAACAGGGGCGTACCGTGTGCCTACCAGCCATTTGTGCTGGGCCCATCCTGAGGTACATGCCCATCAGTTTCTCCATTTCTTTTGTATCAGTGTTTACAGATCTTCCATTTGCTTGAAGACTGTACTGATGAAATACTTTTTCTGCCAGCGATATCTGTCACAGAGCTTTGCCATGTTTGGCCAGGTGGGGCTCATTGGCAAAGTGTTTACACTTTCCACTAAAGTAACCCATTTGCACATTTCACTAGTCACACAATACTGTCTGATTAACCTATTGTTCTCTGAATATCATCTTAAAAGGAATGTATGAAGCACTTCTTTTAGGATGATAACATTCACGTTCCTGAACATTCTCACCTGTTCCACAACAATGCAATAAGCACCGCCCACAACTAACTGTTTGACTATGAATTGAGCCAAAACAATGGGCACATATACATACAGAATGAGAAACTAAACTGTTGAATGTGATTACTATATCATTTTAAGCAGTAGAAAGTGATAGGCTATTGCAATACATTTTTGTAATTCTTACAACATGGCCATTTAGCTACTACGAAGGCCCAGTGTTGTAAATGTACAACAAATATACAACATGCTCTAATTTACAATTGAGGAATGTATTTCACAAAAACTACATATATACATGTTCTATACAGTGTAATGATCACCAAAAAATGTTTAAGACATTTTACTTACTTAAATCTGATAGATCTGGTCCAATGAAAGAAAGCATTGTTGCTCAGCCAAAGTTTCATAGCTTGTGAAAGTTTGGAATCTATGGGTCAGACTTGTATACAAATGTGCTATATAATAGCATTGTGAAACTGAACAATAGGACCCAATGACTATGTTAATGTGGGAAAAAAACAAGAAAAACAACATTTTTATACCTTTTTTTTTAGAATAATAAAAAAAATGTTGTAATTTTACTACACAGGGCCTTACAGGTTTTAGAAGTGAACAGTTGGATTTTAAAATGACTTGTGTAGGTTAGTGGTAGCCAGTGCAGAGAAACCAACACTGGAGGAATGTGCTCTCTCTTCTTAGTTCTGGTTAGTAACCTAGCTGCGCAATTCTGGATCAGCTGGATCATTTTAGTATTAACACTTTGGTATTAACACTTTAGTATTAACACTCTAGTATTAACACTTTAGTATTAACACTCTAGTATTAACACTTTAGTATTAACACTCTAGTATTAACACTCTAGTATTAACACTTTAGTATTAACACTTTAGTATTAACACTCTAATATTAACACTTTTGTATTTACACTCGAGTGGCGATAGCGTCTTGGACACCCCTCCCAGTCCTATATGCAGACTGGAGAGGGACCAACATGCTTTCAGTTCTAGCCACAAGCTCATTCTTAACTAGTCTTTCTAGCTGTTTCATTATCAGTGAGGTTAAGGCGACAGGTCTAAAATCGTTCAGTGTTTCTGGCTTGTTGTTCTTAGCCACAGGCACAATGGTGGACTGCTTCCAGAGTGAGACACAGACAAATTAAAAATAAAAAAGAATTAACACATTAGTATTAACACTCTAGTATTTACACTCTAGTATTGACACTTTGGTATTAACACTCGAGTATTAACACATTAGTATTTACACTTTAGTATTAACACTTTAGTATTAGCACTCTAGTATTAACACTTTAGTATTAACACTCTAATATTAACACTTTTGTATTTACACTAGAGGTTCAAGGTTCAAGGTTTATTTAGTGTCCCCGAGGGGCAAATTGGGATGCAGCATCATAGGCATTCATTCATACAAAAAACAGGCGTGAGAACAATATATACACACAGTAAAACAGGTAGCAAAAAAAAAACAGAGGTAAAAAATACTAAAGTGCACGTTACTTAAGGTGCAAACCAAAGTGAATTAACCATTCCATCCGGGAGCACGTTTTGAGTTTAGTTAAAAGTTAAAAGTTAAAGTTAAAAGTTAAAAGCGTGTTAGACACGCTAGCCATCTGAAATAGTAGGCTAAGGCTACCTACCAGACCTCCCTTCAATATCATTCAGTAGTCTGATGGAGGTAGGGACAAAAGAAAATTTAAAACGGTTTTTAACAACACGTGGGACTTGCAGGCGTTGTCCAGATGTTTAGAGGGTGAGCTCCATCGGCTAGAATAGACTTTGCTTTACTAAGCACCTGTTTATGAAAGATGTGTTCTAAGCTATTCATCTGGGTGCCTATTACTTTAGAGGCCAGTTTGACAATTTTCCCTATGTGGTTCTTATCCTTGACACAGATATTACCAAACCAGCATATAATCGAGAAGGTAATAATAGACTCAATGTAAGCACAGTAGAACAGTTTCATCAGAGTTTTGTCTACATTGAACTTAGCCAGTTTCCTCAAACAGTATAGGCGTTGTTGACCTTTTTTGTATAACATGTCAGTGTTGAGGTCGAATTTTAGTTTGTCATCAATGATTGTGCCGAGATATTTGTAGCTGGATACAAGCTCTACAGTTTGTCCGTTGACAACACTGCGTTGGGGGGGGGGGGGGGAGAAGAACGTCTGAAATCAATACAGAGTTCTTTTGTTTTATCCGCATTAAGCTGCAAGAATACGTTGTCACAATAGGACAAAAAGTAGTCGAGAACCGGCCCGTGACTGTTCTCACTGTCACTGAGCAGGCTAATGATGACAGAGTCGTTAGCATACTTAATGATGAATCTGTTGTGGAAACTGCTAGTACAATCGTTTGTATACAGTATATATAAGAAAGCAGATAAAACACACCCCTGAGGCGAGCCAGTAGAAGATGACAAGAGCTGGACAGTGTCTCGTTGACTCTTACACGTTGAGCTCTATTAGTTAAGAAATCGAATATCCATCCTACCAGGCCTGGATCTAACTAGTTTATTGACCAATACATGGGGCTGTAAAGTGTTGAAAGCCGACGAAAAGTCAATAAAAAGTAATCTTGCATGGTTTTTGCTACCTTCTAGGTGTTTGTGTAGTAGATGGAGTAGAGTGGCGATAGCGTCTTGGACACCCCTCCCAGTCCTATATGCAGACTGGAGAGGGACCAACATGCTTTCAGTTCTAGCCACAAGCTCATTCTTAACTAGTCTTTCTAGCTGTTTCATTATCAGTGAGGTTAAGGCGACAGGTCTAAAATCGTTCAGTGTTTCTGGCTTGTTGTTCTTAGCCACAGGCACAATGGTGGACTGCTTCCAGAGTGAGACACAGACAAATTAAAAATAAAAAAGAATTAACACATTAGTATTAACACTCTAGTATTTACACTCTAGTATTGACACTTTGGTATTAACACTCGAGTATTAACACATTAGTATTTACACTTTAGTATTAACACTCTAGTATTAACACTTTAGTACTAACACTCTAGTATTAACACTTTTGTATTTACACTCGAGTATTAACACATTAGTATTAACACTCTAGTATTAACACTTTTGTATTTACACTCGAGTATTAACACATTAGTATTAACACTCTAGTATTAACACTTTTGTATTTACACTCGAGTATTAACACATTAGTATTAACACTCTAGTATTAACACTTTTGTATTTACACTCTAGTATTAACACATTAGTATTAACACTCTAGTATTAACACTTTTGTATTTACACTCGAGTATTAACACATTAGTATTAACACTCTAGTATTAACACTTTTGTATTTACACTGTAGTATTAACACATTAGTATTAACACTCTAGTATTAACACTTTTGTATTTACACTCGAGTATTAACACATTAGAATTAACACTCTAGTATTAACACATTAGTATTAACACTCTAGTATTAACACATTAGTATTAACACTCTAGTATTAACACTTTTGTATTTACACTCTAGTATTTCTTTGTGTATTTTGAAACATTTCTGGTGTTCATTTTCGTAGTTACAGTTGTAGATTTTAGAGTTGTTAGTTATTTATCTGTTGTCATTAGTTATTTATCTGTTGTTGTTAGTTATTTATCTGTTGTCATTAGTTATTTATCTGTTGTCATTAGTTATTTATCTGTTGTTGTTAGTTATTTATCTGTTGTCATTAGTTATTTATCTGTTGTCATTAGTTATTTATCTGTTGTCATTAGTTATTTATCTGTTGTTGTTAGTTATTTATCTGTTGTTGTTAGTTATTTATCTGTTGTTTTTTGTTATTTGTCTGTTGTTTTTTGACAGTCAACACCTATGAAGTGAGTGTCTTCACTGGTGTCATGATCGGCGCTGGCACCGACTCCAGAGTTTTCATCAATATTTATGGAGAAAATGGAGACACTGGAGAACGCTTCCTGAAGAAGTCTGGGAACCTCAACAAGTTTGAGGGAGGACAGGTACAAAGGGTTAGGACAGAGGGTTAGGACAGGTACAAAGGGTTAGGACAGAGGGTTAGGACAGGTACAGAGGGTTAGGACAGAGGGTTAGGACAGGTACAGAGGGTTAGGACAGGTACAGAGGGTTAGGACAGGGACAGAGGGTTAGGACAGGTACAAAGGGTTAGGACAGAGGGTTAGGACAGGTACAAAGGGTTAGGACAGAGGGTTAGGACAGGTACAAAGGGTTAGGACAGAGGGTTAGGACAGGTACAAAGGGTTAGGACAGAGGGTTAGGACAGGTACAGAGGGTTAGGACAGAGGGTTAGGACAGGTACAGAGGGTTAGGACAGGTACAGAGGGTTAGGACAGGTGCAGAGGGTTAGGACAGGTACAGAGGGTTAGGATACTGCTGTTTACAAATGAGACAATAGGACAAAATTCCTGAAAGAGTAAAAAGAAAAGTAAGTTTAAATAAAGACAAACCTTCATGTTTCCATTAACCTTAAATGTAAAATAATTTATATTTTTACTCATTAAAAGGTTTGAAAATATGTTTATGACAGAGGGTGATGCTCTTTTTTCCAGAGCACTTTTTTTTTTCCTTTTATTTCCTACTTTTGTCATCACACATCAGGTGGTTTTGGATTTAAACCCTCTGTTTAAATTGGTGTGTTTATACCTTTATTATTATTTTAATGAAAATATCCAGGAAATGAGTCCATTTGTCTGTTTTTTTCCCAGATATTTCCAAATCTAGTGACCATTAAAAATGTAGTGCATGTTAGAATGTTAGCTTCTAAAACAAAAATATTAATATCCTGCATATGTTTATTTAACACATTCAACAGTTTCAACAGAACAACTTGAAATAAAAGTGTTCCATGAATTAATCTCAGTTAATGTGTTTTAATTTTGACAGCCATAGTTTTTCCTAAATAATAACAGTGACGTCATGTTGTCATTTAAAGGGTGATGAGGAAAAGTACGACAAGTTCAATGACTCCTCAGCGCTCCGCTGAGCTGGCTCATCTGCAGGAGAGCTTGTCATCCTACCAGAATACACACACACACACACACACATCTTTACACTGGAGGTCACAGGGTCTTAGCCTGTTTGTTCTCTGTCACCTTTGGGGGGGTTCTCCCATCTTGACCCTTGACCTCCAGTCCATACTCTGTACAGATGTTCCTGTACAGTATGTCCTCTACCTGCTTATGTCTCTCCATGTATGTCTTACCTGCCACCATCTTACACCTGCTGTGATGTGCTGGACTGTTTCAGGGGTTTTATATACAAATAAAAACAGCTGTGGTGTGGACACAAAGGGTCAAACACATTAGTGTTCGACACTGAATAAATGTTTCACTTTCATCCTTCTGTCGCTGAAATAATTAATTTTTGTATTTTGTGTATGTTTCTCATTTCTAGTCCAAATATCTTATCACACATAATATAAGACACAATCACTTGAAAAACAACCTTTCAGTGAGATATAAAGAATTTATTTTTAGACAATAGATCTTTATTTTTTTTTGGTGGAGGGGGCGCTGAAATAATTAGATTGAATTAATCATTTTAAAAAATACAAATAAATATGTAAATAAATAAGACAAATAAATAAAAAAAATAGAAAAAAATCAATAAAGTAAATAAAAAATTAAAATACAAACAAATAAATAAAAAATACAATTAAACTAATTGCAGGTCCTGTGATGTGACTGTTAACACATGATGTGATGTTGATGCTCAAACGATATATTATTTAAATAATGTCAAATATCTAAAGTCACTCAGATAATGAGTACTCTTCCAAACTGTAAGCAAGTTTTGTATATTATTTGGTAGCAGTTTGGGTTCCCCTCACACTTTAAAACTGACCTTATATATGATCTGTACTGCTGGTTTGTGTACAATAACTCATGGATTAATGGTTAATTGATTAATTAGTAAGTTTGTCATCATCACATGTTTACAACTGAAAAGCCAAAAAAGAACAGCTGGTTTGAAAATGAGTGTTTATTTTTTTTTACAGGTGGATGTTTTCACGGTAACAGCTGTTACTCTCGGTCCTCTAAAGAAACTAAGGATCCGTCATGATAACTCAGGGGGTCATTCTGCTTGGTACCTGGATCGTGTGGAGATAGTAGATGCAAAGGATGATACGACGTGAGTGAAAGAGTGTAACTACAGTAGTAGTAGTGTTTAGTAATTATTAACACATACTGATCAGACACGCTTCCTTTGGCTTTAGGTATTATTTTCCTTGTAATCGCTGGCTGGCGGTGGATGAGGATGACGGGCAGATCGCCAGAGAGTTGGTACCTGTGGACGAGGCTTTTATTTTGAAAGATGATGATGACGAGGGGACTGGAACTCTGGGACTGGAACAAAAATGTAATAAACATTTTTGAATGTTTAAATAAAGGACTGAGATAAGAATTAATAAGACCGCTGCTGAGAACTGTACATGAGGGGTGGGGGGGTGGGGGGCACTGTGTTAGTGTTAAAGGTAATACATCTCAGTTCATCCAATGACTTAAATAAATGTTTAATATGTTGTATTTGACAACATAGGTTACATTTTTCAGATGATTACATTCAAATGATTGCCTTAAACTGACTATGGACATGTTTACATTCACTAATTATTTTTGAAAACACATTTGTCTTTGTTTCTTCCTGTCATTTAAACACAGTTTTTTCTGCTGAAAACATCTTTATAAAAACTGAACTGAAACTGAAGCTAAAAAGCTTCAGTTTCAGTTTTAGCTCAGTTTTTGCATTTGTGTATAAAGAGACCAAAAAAGAGTTTTAGGATAATTTCACACCTGAACAGGGGTCAGAGGTCAGCAGAGACACATCAGGGGTCAGAGGTCAGCATCAGGCGTCTCCGTCAACTTTCAGGCACTCTAACTACGTCACCCTAAAGATTACACTGATTGGTTGTAGTACCGTCCTATTGCATACAGAGAATTTGAAAGACAACCTTTTAGCCCCGCCTCCTCTGACTATGAAGCACCACTAGACCCATACATGGAATGAATAGAGATAGCACTGCTAGGCTAACAACACCGTCAAGTGGATTTGAATCCTTGTGACATCCATTTTTGTGTGCATAGCCAATGTTTCAATGATGAACTGAAAATGAATGAAACTGAAATGGTCACTTGTTCGCTGCAGAAGACGGACTATTTTAAAGAACAGGAAGTCACTAGGTTGAGTTGCATCATAACGTCATGGCGTTATGCACAACACACTGATCTCCAGAAAAGTTGTCTGGAAGTCTATTGGGGAATGTTGAAGCTAATGTTGAAGTTGAAGCTAAGTTAATAAATAAATACATACAGACATCCTTAAAGTTTTTTATTAATTAATACACAATAAAGTAAACAACGAGAGTGATAAGAGCAAACATACAAAAAAAACAAATCCACACCTACACACCAACCAAATCAATAAATAAAAATAGAAAGGGTCAATAGTGGCGACAGCTCATAAACTATGATCCTTCTCACTCCTTTTTGAATTGGATTTTTAGGCCTTCGCTGCGGACCATGGCGGGCGCAAGGCCTATTGAGTCTGCTGTGATCGCAATGAGAGTCAGCCATTTGACCTCTAATTTGACCTCCTGAACATGCACGAAAACTCACCAAATTTTGCACACCCTTTAGAAGTGTGAAACGTTGCAAGTATATATTGGTTTTGTAAAAGTTGGTAAAGAAATGTGTCTACAGCGCCCCCTAGAATAGTGAAAGTAGTTTATATTAGGTCAGATCACACCCTAGTGGCGTTAGAGCTATGAAAATTGGTACACATGTTCCTCATGTGATGATGAACAAAAAACCTTATGATGGCCACGCCCATAAATCAACAGAAAGTGTGCCATCTTAGGTTGAAATTTAAAACATGCTGAGTCATGGATTTTCACTGTTATCAGAATTTAACGAACTCCTCCTCGGCCTTTGGCCCAAATGAGCTCAAAATCGCTGAACACGATCTGGACAAGTGGGACATCGAAAGTTACCCACATTTTTTGGAAAAGTTGAATCATTTTTGTGCTACACTGTTGCAAAATTTGCAAAGTTTTTGGGAAAAATTACCAGTATATAAATTGCTTCAGCTTGGACATACAAATACCAATTTGGGTGAATTTTGACTCAGGTGTCACTTGGGGAGGCGGTTGCGAGGGACAGTGAAGGCCTTTGAGACTGCTTGCAGTTTTCATTTTCATTGTTTTCTTTGTGTATTATAATTGTTTGCTTTCAGAAATTTTTGTTTCAATGTTTTATTGTTTGTCGATTGCAGGCAATCAGGAACTAAATAAATATAATAATAATAATGGTAATAATAATAGTAATAATAATGATAATCATTAATAATAGACTGACATTTTTTAATTATCTTGCAGCCATGTCAACTACGTACACTATGAAAGTGAAAACTGGAGAAAAGAAACACGCTGGTACTGATGCTAACGTGTTCGCTATCCTTTTTGGGGAAAATGACGACACAGGTAAAACACGACAGATGTGTTGTATGAGCTGACAAAGAAAACTGTCTGATATGATATTGTTATTATTCACAGGACTCATTAACCTTAAAGCCTGTAAAAACTACAAGAATAAATTTGAGAAGGGGATGATTAACGAATTCACCGTGGAGGCGGTGGATTTAGGCGACCTGGAGAAGCTTCGAATCGGTCATGACAATTCAGGTGAGAAAAGACGACCCATCAAACACAAGCAGCAGCTGTTGTTGACATGAGCAGTTTCGAATTTCAAGGTCAAAGGTCACAGCCTCCGTTTCATAGGGTTAAGGCTAGTGCCAGATCAAAACAATATTACTATGGTTCTGAGTAACTGGAACTACCCTGAAGCTGTGGGTGATGCATTCGCCTAGCGTCTACGACTGATATGCATAGGGTACACCCCTCTACCCCCCTAGGATCCTACCCCCTGAAAAAGACCACTTAGTACACAGGAGTGTAGACCCCGGGTCACTCTACTTGTAGTTATTGCATCATGGTGAATTTGTGGCTCTTGTTAATTGGCTAGGTTTATTTTAAAATCCAGGACAGTTGGATCTAAGGACGTTATTGTTAATTAAAGGTGGATAAATTATGGACTGACCTGTTATTCGATACCTGATGGATGCACACAGTATTAAATACCTAACTTTTTACCTCTTAAATTACACAGTATGAGTGACGTGATTTTAAGCACATGACAATTTACTGGTACTTAAAATAGCTTTTATTAATTTTCAGTAGCAAATAGCACAGCGTAAGTAAATGATATAAATGGGTAATAAATCAGAAATATAATCACATAGTACAGTATTTCCATGGCACCTAAACTACACCCTAAACTCCTTCATACACAACACTTAGGTCTTATTTAAATTAAAGAACCAGCCACTTACTCAGTACCATCCTTTTTTATAATCTGACAATGGGGAAGAATCCAAACGATGGAAAAGTCTTAAAAACAATTAAGAAAGGGAGGAAATGTAATCCAATGGAAGGGTAATAGTCGAATAGAAGAAAAGTGATCCAAATTAAGTTCCTTAACTCCAGGTGGAAGAGTCCAAAAGTTAATCAAAGTAGAAAAATCCCATCAGAAAATGTCCAGAATGTCAAATATAACCGAATCAAGTCCCAATAGTTCTAATAAATTCAGATTAGTCCAAATAAAATGTCTCAAATTGTTAGTCCTTCACTGTGCTGGATCCAGGGGAAAATGTATAAATCTTTTAAAAAGTTTAAAAGAATTTAGGAAGGCTCTCGTAGTACCTTGGCCAAAGATATAAACAAAAAAAGTCCTTTATCAATGTGTCACAAACACATCAACATTCTTCAGTGTCTGTCAGACAGAATCAGAAATCCTGCTAAGCTTATTCTTTGTCAGCTTTGAGTCAAAACATTTCTTCTTTGCTGGTCTAACTTTTAGACACGGAGACTTAAGTAGATGAAAACCTTTAATTTAACTACAGATAGTGGCCAAGTCTATCTAAGCTGGTTTCATCTAACTCTGCACTTAGTGACTGAGTCCTGGATTCTTGTTTCTGGACATTAACCTTTATACTAAATGGGCGTGTTATAGACATATAACATGTATGTTTATATAGACGTATAACATGTATATTCATATAGACATAACATGTATGTTTATATTGTGGTGCCCACAAGTGCGTGTTTGGTACTCACACGCAAAGACCCTTATTTTGAAGGTCCGTGAGTAACAGAAATGAGCACCGGGTGGCGGTAATTAGGTGTTGATCTCCCTTGTGTGTAAAAAGCTCTTTTTGATGAGACCTGAGCCTGACGTCTCCTGTCGTTCGTCTCTACAATACAGACTTATAACATGTATGTTTATATAGACATATAACATGTATGTTTATATAGACGTATAACATGTATGTTTATATAGACGTATAACATGTATGTTTATATAGACATATAACATGTATGTTTATATAGACTTATAACATGTATGTTTATATAGACGTATAACATGTATGTTTATATAGACATATAACATGTATGTTTATATAGACTTATAACATGTATGTTTATATAGACGTATAACATGTATGTTTATATAGACATATAACATGTATGTTTATATAGACGTATAACATGTATGTTTATATAGACGTATAACATGTATGTTTATATAGACGTATAACATGTATGTTTATATAGACGTATAACATGTATGTTTATATAGACGTATAACATGTATGTTTATATAGACGTATAACATGTATGTTTATATAGACGTATAACATGTATGTTTATATAGACGTATAACATGTATGTTTATATAGACGTATAACATGTATGTTTATATAGACGTATAACATGTATGTTTATATAGACGTATAACATGTATGTTTATATAGACGTATAACATGTATGTTTATATAGACGTATAACATGTTAATGTAAAGTGTTAATCATTTTTGTCCAGTGTGTGTGACTCGTGTCATTCTTTCAGGAGGTTCACCTGGTTGGTTCTTGGACTGGGTGGAGGTTGACGCTCCTTCACAAGGTCAGAGGATGAGGTTCCCGTGTGGGCGGTGGTTGGACAGAGGAGAAGACGATGGTGTCATAGTCAGAGATCTTTATCCTGCTGAGTTACAAACAGAATTCTTCACACCATGTGAGTGAGCGTCCATCACATGTAACAAAACATAAACTGCTACCAGTAAATTTGTAAAAAATATTTTATGAAAGAGATAGAACATCCAATCTAAGAGATTATCTTCACTTTAAAATGTTTTATTACAGAACAATTAATTAAAAAAAAGAGCTTAACCCTTGTGTGGTCCTTCGGGTCAAAGAGACCCGGTGGTTCACAAATGTACCTTTTTATACGTACTGTAGGATGCCATTGCTTACTACTGAAAACAGTAATATATCCTTGGGGGTTGGGGTGATGAGTCTATGGAACTGAACTTTGGAATCTGGGTTTTTAAGACCCGATTGAATAAAGACTTAAGATTTTTAAAAAGTAGGGTAGGTGGGGCCAGTCGTGGCTGGTGGACTCCAGAGGTGAGGGCTTGGCTGTCCTGTGGGTCTGTAGAAGCAGCTGACTGGTACCGGCGGACCAACGGCTGCAGCTGCAAAAACTTGGAGGAGTTGAATGAAGCCATGGAGAAAGACTACCGATTGGCTCCAAAGAGGTTCTGGCAAATGGGGGGGGGGGGGTTGTTAAGTTGAGGAGCTCCTCAACTCCTCACCCGCACTGTAAACAGGTGTGCAACATCCGCCAGAGTTGCCCAGGGGGAGAGACAGAGGATAGGGGTGGGCTTTTTGATAACCCCCAGGTTCATAGCCTGCATTTTGGGGTTTACCCTGGTGGACAAAAGGATTGCTTTCCTGAGCCTTTGGGTGGGGGGACGGGTACTGTCTGTTGTCAGTGCATATGCACCGAACAACAGTTCAGATTACCCACCCTTTTTGAAATACATGGTAGTGCTAAAGGTCAAAGGTCAGCCTGATGACTGAACACACTATTGTGCTCAAGGTCAGCCTGATGACCGAAAAC
This sequence comes from Siphamia tubifer, assembly GCA_020466265.1. Lineage (NCBI taxonomy): Eukaryota > Metazoa > Chordata > Actinopteri > Kurtiformes > Apogonidae > Siphamia > Siphamia tubifer. The sequence goes on along the minus strand of CM035791.1, from coordinate 53,338,088 downwards.
ATGGTAGTGCTAAAGGTCAAAGGTCAGCTTGATTAATGAAAACACTGTCGTGCTAAATGTCAATGGTCAACCTGTGGATAGTCAAATATGAATACATTAAACTAATGTTAAATTCATCGTTCCTCTCGGACTTTACGTTTGTTGTCGATCACACCCGTAGCTAGAAAAGTCTGATCAACCGTTCATACTGAAGTGTTGTTATGAAATATCTCTGTTTAAATAATTATTACTAATGATTGCAGCTTTCACTTGTATACATTATATGTATCATAATAATCAAATCCACTGATCAGTTTGTTTTATTTCAGTTGTACCTTATGAAATAAAGATCTACACCAGTGACGTGTTTGGTGCTGGAACAGACGCTGATGTCTTCATAGCTTTGTACGGCCGTAAAGGAGTGTGTACGCAGCAGAAGTCTCTGTGCGTCAACAAGAGAGAGAGAAGGCTGTACTTCGAGAGGAGAGCTGAGGACATGTTCATTGTGGAGGTAGTTGTAGTTGTGTGTATATTTGGACGTTAGATAAATCAGTCTGTGAACAATGGTCTGTTTTCCCAGTTGGAGGATGTTGGCGATGTTATAGAGAAGATCAGAATAGGGCATGACAACAGGGACACCAACCCAGGATGGCACCTGGACAGAGTGGAGATCAGAAGACAACTGAGGAAAGGAAAGGTAGAACAAAACGTCTCCAGATCACACTTCCATATACTGTAAAAAAAAACCAATAACTACAATTTACAGCACTTTACTGGCAAAAATAATTGCCAGTAAAAGTCAGCAATATTATGTCGCTAGGAGTTACAGGACATCATTTCAAAATAGAACAGTAACTTACTTTAATTATGTAATTGCTTTTTTATAATTAATGAGAAAAATACAGTGTAATTCTGTAATTGGTTTACATTATCAATCTGTAATAATTACTGTCAGTTATACTTCAGTTGTCAATAAAAAGCTACAAAAAAAGCTAAAAATTGTCTCTGACTGACTTAACCTTTGACCGCTAACCCTAACCCTTGGCACAGGTCTGCTGTCTCTGACTTGTTGTACTGTGAATTCAAATATACATGAATGTCTGGTAAGATTTTACTGTAAAATTCCCACCATTTGTCACAGTGTACATAGACTTAAATCAAGAGATAAATAATTGGACACCCAGTGGCTCATAAATCACTCAGTCACATATACTGTTAAAAACTGAGAGCCACAGCTGGACCTTGTTTGGATGTGCTTCATCCATTTTTAATTCCAGGGTTCAGAGACGACTATATTCCCATGTGAGCGTTGGCTGGCCAAGTCAGAGGACGACGGTGAGACGGTGAGGGAGCTGGTACCCTCTGATATCATCACAGAGAAACTACTCCGAGATGGAAAACTCAAGCGGACCGAGACAGAGGTGGAGGACGCTTTGGAAAGTACGTTTATCCAGTTTTGGATTCTTATGGCGTGACTTAATGTTAGCAAATAGTTTTGTTAAATTTAACTGAACAACATCAGTAGGTGAACATATGGTCTGGACACACGGCTCTAAAACTGGACTCTCCACACGTCTGTCACACGTCCTCACGTTGCAAAAAGTTAAAAGCAGCGGCCGACAAGACAAGTACCACACTGTCCACACCATGTTTGGAGAGGAGAGAGAGAGAGAGAGGAGAAAGAGGAGAGGAGAAAGAGGAGGGAGAGAGAGAGAGTAGGGAGGGGAGAGAGAGAGAGAGAGGAGAAAGAGGAGGGAGAGAGAGAGAGGAGGAAGAGGAGGGAGAGAGAGAGAGGAGAAAGAGGAGGGAGAGAGAGAGAGGAGGAAGAGGAGGGAGAGAGAGAGGAGAAAGAGGAGGGAGAGAGAGAGGAGAAAGAGGAGGGAGAGAGTAGGGAGGGGAGAGAGAGAGAGAGGAGAAAGAGGAGGGAGAGAGAGGAGAAAGAGGAGAGAGAGATCATATTTTTACATGTGTCTTCGATATTTGATCAAATTTTTGTTTTTGAATATGATAGAGATAAGATAAGACTTTATTGATCTCACACAGGAGAAATTCACTGTTACAGGAGCTCACAGAAAAAGTACAAAAAGGTGCAAAAAGGAAGTAAAGCAGTACAAATAATCATAGAGGTAAATAGTAAAATAAAGTAGAAATAAAATATACATATATATATATATATATATATATATATATATATATATATATATATATATATATATATATATATATATATATATACTAGAAATTAAAAATATAGGAATTCTTTGTCTTATGTACAAAAAACAGCTTTAGAAAAAAAATAAAAATAAACAGATACTATATACAAATCCTAGTGCAAGATGGAGGATGGAGTGATCTATATGAGGTAGGGTTAGGTAGGTACAGTCTATTGCACATAGTTCCTATGCAGTAGAGTTGTACAGTCTAACAACAGTGGGGATGAAAGACCTGTGGTAGTGCTCCTTCCTGCACTGAGGGGGTCTCAGTCGTCCACTGAAGGAGCTGCTCAGCTCCTCTACAGTCTGGTGCAGTGGGTGAGAGCTGTTGTCCATGATGGATGTGAGTTTGGACAACACCCTCCTCTCACTCACGTCCTCCACAGAATCCAGAGCACAGCCCAGGACAGAGCTGGCCCTCCTGACCAGCTTGTTGAGCCTCTTCCTGTCCCGCTCTGTGCTGCCTGGGGCCCAGCACACAGCAGCGTAGAAGAACGCTGAGGCTACCACAGAGTCATAAAATGTCCTGAGCAGAGGTCTGCACACGCCCAAGGACCTCAGGCTCCTCAGAAGGTGGAGGCAGCTCTGGCCCTTCTTCTACAGAGAGTCAGTGTTGTGGGACCAGCCCGGTTTATTGTTGATGTGAACACCCAGGTACTTAAAACTGTCCACAGTGTCAATGTCCTCCCCCTGGATGTTCACCGGTGTGCGTGGGAGTGCCCTTCTCCTCAAGTCGACCACCATTTCCTTCATTTTACTGGTGTTCAAGCACAGGTGGTTGCGCTCACACCAGTCCACAAAGTCCATGATGACCGACCGGTACTCCAGCTCGTTCGCTTCAGACACACGAGCCACAATGGCGGACTTGTCAGAGAACTTCTGAAGATGGCAGCCGTCCGTGTTGTAGGTGAAGTCCGAGGTGTAGATGGAGAAGAGGAATGGAGAAAGGACGGTGCCCTGGGGGGCCCCCGTGCTGCAGACTACCACCTCTGACTCACAGCCGCGCAACCGCACGTACTGTGGATGCTCAGTGAGGTAATCAATGGTCCAGGCAGTGAGATGTCCGTCCACTCCAGTGTCCTCCAGCTTCACCCGAAGCAGCGCCAGCCTAATGGTGTTGAAGGCGCTGGAGAAGTCAAAGAACATGACCCTCACAGCGCTGCCACTGGTCTCCAGGTGGGTGAGCGCCCGCTGCAGCAGGTAGTTGATGGCGTCCTCTAACCCGATGTTGGGCTTGTAGGCAAATTGCAGCAGGTCCAGGGTGGGGCTCACCACGGAGCGGAGGTGGTCCAGGACGAGCCTCTCCATGGTCTTCATGAGGCGGGAGGTCAGGGCGACTGGTCTGTAATTCAATTCAATTAAATTTTATATATAAAACCCTAAATCACAACAAAGTCGTCTCACAGGGCTTTACAAAAACACAATCAACTACAGAGATACATGAAAAGTCCCAAGCATCCCCTGTCCTTAGACCCTCCTTCTCGGCAAGAAAAAACTTCAAAACCCAGTGGGAGAAAGAAGAAATCTTGAGGAGAACCACATTGAAGGAGAGATCCACTCCCATGGACGGACAGGCTATAGATGAACGTCCATTTATAAATGAAGGAGGGGGGTTCATGTCCAGACAGGCAGGGGCGGGGGTCTGGGGTCACAGGTTGGCACAGGCGAGACACTACAGATCCTGTGGTCTATGGCTCCCGTGCAGACACTGTCAGGAGAGCCACCACTCCCCCCATGGGGGGGAGGGGGGAAAGGGGACACCAGGTGACTAGTCATGAACAGACTTGGTATGAAAGATAGGTTATAAAAATGACAGAAACAGGTGTGAGAGAGAGAAAGAGAAGAAAGAAAGAACTCAGTGTCTGTACTTCCCCCAGCATTCTAACTCCTAGGGCAGCCTAGACTGAACTGTGACTCATACATCATGTATACATGATGTATGAGTCACATCATTTTTAACTAACCTGACCATAGGCTTTCTCAAACAGGAATGTTTTCATCCTAATTTTAAATGTAGAGACTGTTTCGGCGTTTTTAATATTAAAGGGAAGATGATTCCTTAACACAATAACCATGGTAACTAAAGGCTCTAGCTCCTACTGTACTTTTAGAAACCCTAGGAACTTTCAATAAACCTGCATTCTGAGAACAAAGGGTTCTATTGGGCTGCTACGGAACCAGATCATCTTTAAGATAAGAGGGGCCCATACCATTAACACCTGACCCCTGACCCTAACCCATACCATTAATGGTTTTATATGTAAGGAGGAGGATTTTAAATTTAATTCTAAACTCAACTGGTAGCCAGTGAATGGTTTGATGAAACAATGAAAATTAATGCCATGATTTCTAATGATGTTACCTAAAGGGAGCATATATAGTGTAAACAAAATAGGCCCAAGGACTGACCCTTGAGGAACGCCATAATTAACTCTGGAGGACTGCGATGATTGTTGATTAACGTTAACAAATTGGTAGCGATTAGATAAATATGATTTAAAGCAGCAGAGGGCTGCTCCTCTAATACCTATATCACATTGTAATCTGTGCACTAAGATACTGTGGTCAATGGTGTCAAAGGCTGCACTAAGGTCTAATAACACCAGGACCCATATTAATACGATGTCAGCGGCTAATAATAAGTCATTAGTAACTTTAACTCACGCTGTTTCAGTGCTATGATGGGCACAAAAGCCAGACTGAAACTGTTCAAATAAACTATTATCCTGCAGGAATTGGCACAGCTGTTTAACTATTACTCGTTCTAAAACCTTTGACAGGAAGGGCAAATTGGATATAGGCCTATAATTGGCTAAAATGTCAGGATCTAGGGTAGGCTTTTTCAGAATTGGTTTAATAACAGCATATTTAAATGACTGTGGCACATATCCAGTAATTAATGAAGTGTTAATTATATTTAGGACAGTGTTAATATTGTACTGTAGGATTATCGGCCGCCCTCTCCCCTCCCTGAAGGACATCTACACCTCCCGCTGCCTCAGCAGAGCCAAGGCCATTATCAAGGACAGTACCCACCCTGGCTCTGACCTGTTTAACCTGCTGCCCTCCGGTAGGCGCTACAGGTGCATCAGAACAAGAACTAACCGGTTTAAGAACAGCTTCTTTCCTACCACCGTTACCACCCTGAACGCCCATCATGGACAGATCCCACAGACTTCACGCTCCCCATAACTGAGCCTATGTGCAATGATACCAAGCGTGCAATATCTTTTATACAGTGCAATATCTTTTATGCAGTGCAATATATTTATCTTTTAGACAACTTCACTGTCTGTTCTGCACTTATATTTATATTTAATGTTTTTATATACTTGTACTAACTTTTATCTTATCTTACCTGTGCTGCACTGAATGAGACCGTCCCAATCTCATTACATTTTTGTGATGACAAATAAAGCTTCTATTCTAGTGAGCCGGTTCCTTGGTGTGCGCTGTTTTGGGAACCGGGACCACACAGGAGGTTTTCCACAGAACGGGGACCTTCTCCAGGCTGAGGCTCAGGTTGAACATGAAGCAGAGAACCTCACAGAGCTCATCTGCACAGGTCCTCAGCAGCCTGGGACTGATGCCATCTGGTCCTGCAGACTTCCTCTGCTTCAGACGCCTCAGCTCTCTCCTCACCTGGTCCGATGTGAGGGAGGGGGGTGTGTGAGGGGGGACTGGGGTGGGCTGGTGAAGGAGGCCTGGGGAGGAGGGAGGTGTCCCCTGGGCTGGGGGTGTGTGGAGTGTGAGCAGGTGAAGCAGAGGGGGAGGGGGGAGAGTCATGTCTGTTAAAGTAAGAGTTCAACTCGTCCGCCCAGCGTTGTTGTCCATCAGCTGTCCCTCTGCTGCTCTGCCCAAATCCAGAGATGGTCCTTAGTCCTCTCCACACGTCCCGTGTGTTGTTCTGGGCCAGCTTCTCCTCCAGCTTCTTCCCATAGTCCTTCTTGGCCCGTCGGATTCTCCACTGGAGCTTGTGCTGAACTCTCTTCTGCACCTCTCTGTCCCCTGAGATGAAAGCCCTCTTCTTCTGGTTTAGTAGGACTTTAAGCTCAGGGGTGACCCATGGGTGGTTGTTGGAGAAGAACTGTACCTTCTGAGTTGGTACAGTGCTGTCCACGCAGAAGTTGATGTAGTCCGTGATGCAGTGTGTCAGGCCATTGATGTCATTACCATGAGTCACAAAGCGCGCTCCAGTCTGTAGTCTGAAAGCAGTCTCTGAGTCTCTCATTTGCATCCTCAGTCCACACCTTCACAGACTTCCTCTGCGCTGGTTCCCTTCTCACTTTGGGTGTGTATTGGGGGAGCAGGTAGATGAGATTGTGGTCTGAGTGCCAAGTGGGGGGAGGGGGACGGAGGTGTTGGCGTACTTCACATTTGCATACAGCAGGTCGAGTGTCTTATTGTCCCTGGTGCAACACGTGATGTACTGTGTGAATGTGGGAAGGGAGGCGTAGAGGGGGGCATGATTGAAGAAGTGCTCCGGGATGACGAGTTTGCGTCTGGTTGATGGCACACGCAGCATCACTTTTTTGTGTTACTCTATTTTTTAGGGGAATTTTAGTACATTTTAACATGTTTGTATTTTGTCTCTGCATTTTTATGTTCCTTAGTGTATCTTTCTGCATTTTGTGGTAAATTTTGGTATAAAAATAATGCATCATGCAGGTTATTTAGATTATACAAACATACTTTTGTTAACACTGAAATAATTCAAATGTTTAGATTTAGTTAAGTTTAAAACTGCTCAGTTTGTATATCAACTTAAAATCAGAGCACTGGGTTACCCTGTGGAACAGTCTAGATGTTAAACTCAAGATGTGTAACATCATAAAGAGCTTCAAATGTTGTTATGAACAGCTGTTAATAGATCAATATAAGAAAATGAATCTTACATGTAGTTGTGTAGTAGTAAATGTTTGTTAATTAATGTTTATAGTTGCTGTATATATATGTATATATATATATGAAGAGAGAGATGTTATTTTTAATTTTTAAAAATGTACTTATTTATTCATTTATTTAGTTTTTGTTGATATTGTTTGTATGTTCGAGATAAATAAATGAAATGAAAAATAGACAGAAAAGTGGACCAATATAAAGTGTTTTTCATCATGTGTGATGTAGAGTAAAATAATGGACAGTGCTTTGGGTGTCTGGAAAAGCACAGTCAAAGTCAAATCCATTTTTATTATCTTCTTTTATTTTCATTTTTTTTAATTTATTTTACAAGACATACAACAATAACAATGATAAGAAGCAGACCAACAAACACCCAAAACAAAAAAATAAAAAAATAAATAGAAAAAAAAACCACACCAAGGCCACAACACAATATGCTAATGACAAATTGTATGCTCTACCTCAATCCACAGTGAGTGGAATGTGTGTCTTTATAAAGTCCAGAAAAGGTCCCCAAGTCTTGATGTACATATTTTCTGTTGTACACTTCAGAGAGTGTCTTAATTTTTCCAACCTGAGGAAATAGAGAACGTCCTTAATCAGATATCTTGGCATAAATATTTCCTCCAAAGTCTCAGAATTAGTTCACCTGAACTTCACTCCACTTTTGGACAAAATCTGTGATGATCTGAGGCATTGGAACAACCTCCCCATCTCCCTTTTGGGGTGAATAGCGACAGTCAAAATATTATTACCAAAAATCAACTATCTCTTCTCCATGATTCCATTTAAACCCACATCAAAGTGGTTCCAATCGTTAGACTCTGCTATTGGTAAATTCTACTCAAAGAATAAAAAGGCTAAAATCAGTTTGACTACCCTCCACAAGAATAAATCCGAAGGGGGACTGGAGGCTCCCAACTTCATATATTATTATTTATCCAACCAAATACAATATCTCACCAAATGGATGCATCCACATGAAGAATATAACTCCTGGCTGGGACTAGAACAGTTAGATTGTAACCAGATCAAAATCTCTGACCTTCCCTTTATCACCTCCGCCCTTAAACATCATTCCTGCTTCAAGAATCCTTTGATCGCTTCCACCTTGTCTGCTTGGTGGAAAGCACTGGAAATCACAGGCTCCCAATGAAAACCCAGTTTACTCTCCCCAATCTGGCTCCGGGTTGGGCGTGGGGGCTCATGGCCCTCGCTTCCTGGTGGTGCGGCCTGGCCCTCCTTCCAGGGCAGCGTGCTGCATGCGGCTGGCCCGTGGTGGGACTACGGCATCTGCCGGGGTACTGGTCTAGCGATGTGACTTCTGGGGGTTTTGGCGCTGGCTGGGCTGGCCGGGTTCGGGTGGGCCCACCTTGGCCTCTTGCCTCAGGGCTCTGGGGGCCCTCTGCATCAGTACCAGTGGTCTCACTACCTGTCTCCCCTGCTGCTCTGTCCTCATGGGCCGGACCCACACCAGACCGCCTCTTACTGTGCACTTCACACACTTCACACCTCACTGTATATAGCTACTCTTAGGCACATATAGGGACACAACAGTTAGGGCCTCGAGAACAGGTGGGGGCGGGATAATGGGCTCTGCGGTGGGGCAGATGGCAGGGCTCTACAGCCTTGTGTCACGGTGCAGGGATAATGTCTCCAGTCGGAGATCTGGAGACATATTAACAGGGAGCAATGCACAAAATATAAAAATATTTGGCTGCAAGACTAAAAAAATGCATTGATCTCAAACAATGTTGACACCCTCTCTGTGGTGTTAAACAATGAGAACAAATGCAGACAAAAAAAAAACAGGGAGCAATGGGGGAGATTTCACTAATATGGCCTTGCTGGTAGGACCCGGCCCCCTTATGGCTATGGGGTAGCGGGCTTGGACTACCATCCATGTCGCTGTGGCTGGAGGGACCCCGGGACCTGGGGGGTCCCCGGGACCTGGGGGCTGTGGTTGGGGGGAGGTGCTCCTGCTTGCCCGTCAGGTTCAAGCTGGTGCTGTGGCTCTTGGTGGGCCGCGGGGGCTGAATTGGCCGTTCTGGTGGGCGCTGTGGCTGTACTGCGGGCTGGTGGCGTGTGGTGGCTCTGTCCTGGTGGGTTGTCGGGGCGCATTGCAGGGAGGCAGGGGCCCTGGGTGTACTGTGCTCGCCTGGGGCCGAGTTCGGGGGTTGTGCTGGGTGCCTCCCTGTTGGCGTTGCCGGGCTCCAACACACTGTCCATTTTTGCCCTCTGGACTCGCATTGGATCCCGGCTCTGATGTCCTCTGACCGGCTCCCAGTGGCGGCCTGCCTTGTGATGGGCTGGTTGTCGCCCCTTCAGTGAGCCGCGTGCCTCCTGTGTCTGGCTTTCTGGCTGCGTGGGGCCATTGGCCCCCAAGGAGGGGGGTGTTGGGGCGGGGGTGGGCGGGTCGGGGTGGGGGGTTTGGTGGGGGCTGGGGTATGCGGGGTTGGGGTTAGAGTGGCGGGTGGGTTCTCGTGCCCCGGGCCGCCTGGGTCTGTCTGCGCCTTGGGGCTCTGTAGCTGCTCCCTCTTGTTCTCCGGGTTTGCGTCGTTCACGGTTGCCCCGGTGGCTCTTTGGAGGTGGCGCCCTGTGGCTCCTATGGCTCGGGATGGGAGGTGCCCTGTTGGCTCAGCCCTGCCTTGCTGTGATTGCTGTTCTGGGCTTCGGGATCCTTCACACTTGCATGTTTGATTGAGTCTCGCCAGCCACTGCCGAGTCCCATTTCAGTGAATAATGGGACCCCCCAGAATGTGCTGAGAATCTCTCCAGAATCTCTACCCTAAACTCATTCTCTTTTGCACTAGTGTCCTCTTCTGGCCTATTCTATTCTATTGCTTTCTACTTTATACTATCAAGTCATCCACAATTATGGTGCTCAGTACCCTTTGTTTAATTATTTAATTATTGAATCTCTTTTTTTTCTGCTGGTTTGGTTTTCTCCTCTTTTTTTGATTGATTGATTGACTTATTTTTATTGATGGACAGTTAATAGTTGGAATAACACACCACCTTACAATCTTTAACTGCAATACCACTGCCTGTTAATTTCTGTCCCCGTTCGTCCTGTCCAGTCTTTGTTTCCCCCACACATCACTGAGGTGTAGCTGGCTTATAATAGAGAGTTCTAATAAAGGATGTCTGCTCAGCTTTCAGGGAGGACCACTGATGGTCACACACATGCACTAAATATTAAAATATTTGGCTGCAAGACTAAGATATGCATTGATCTCAAACAATGTTGACTCCCCCTCTGTGGAGTTACACAATGAGAACAAAATGCAAAAAAAAAAAAAAAAAAGAGAACGTCCTTAATCCAATGGGTTACTGTTGGTGGTCTAGAGTCTTTCCATTTGATCAGGATCAGCCACCTGGCCAGAAGTGTTGAGAAGGCAACACTATGTGATTGTGCCCTAGTTAGACCCAAATGATCAGAAACCACCCCAAAAATCCCAATCAAAGGACAAGGAGTGACTAGTTGTCCCACATATCCTGATATTATGTTAAAGATGGATAACCAAAACTGTGCTAGCTCCATGCAGGACCAGAACATATGGGTATGTGATGCTGGATTGCATTTACAGTGATCACATGAAGGGTCAACATCAGGAAACCGTTTAGACAGTCTGAGTTTAGTCCAGTGGGTGCGGTGTAAAACTTTGAACCGTAAAAGCCCATGTCTGGCACATATCAATGAACTGTGAACCTTTTCCCGAGCTGCCTCCCACTCCTGATCCCAAATTGATTGCTCCAATTCACCTTCTCACTGCGACTTCAATTCAGAGGTGTCAGAAGATTAAAATGACATCAGTCTACTATAATTAACTGATATAACACCCTTGAGGGACACAGGCTTGCCTAATAAATGGTCATAAGGAGCACACAGAGGTTGGCTTGGAAATATTGGGGAGATATTCCTGATGAATTTACGAATTTGAAGAAAACAGAAAAAATGAGTTTTAGGAATTTCAAAAGAATCACAGAGATACTGGAATGAAACAAAGTTACTGTCATGATATAAATCCTGAAACTGCTTAATGCCTGCATTGTGCCACATGAGGAAGGCCTTATCCATAACAGATGGTCTAAAACAGTGATTGGCATAAATAGGTGATCTAAATGAGATGGACTGCCAACCAAAATGCCTCCTAATTTGTTCCCATATTTTCAGAGTTGATTTCACTAGCAAATTTGTTGTTTGGGTTGTGTATGATGATGAGAGGGGTGCATACACAAGAGCTGCCAATGATGATTGCGTACATGATTTTGACTCAGTATGCTGCCAAGAAAGTGCATCAGCCCCAGGGTCCTCATATAGCCAATGCAGCATAGGTCTGATGTTACATGCCCAGTAGTAAGACTGGAAATCTGGGAGAGCCATGCCACCCAGACACTTTGGCTACGTCAGAAGGCTTTTTCTGGCTCTAGCAGGTTTGTGGTTTCATATGAATTTTGAGAAAATACTGTCAAGTTTGAGGAAAAAAGACTTTGGGAGAAATACTGGAATATTCTGAAACAAATATGTACATTTTGGAAGAAGTCATTTTAATTGAGTTAATTCACCCTGCTAGTGACAGAGGGAGTTGGGCTCAATGTTTCAAGAGCAGTTCCACCTTTTTCATAAGAGGGGTAAAGTTCTCTTTAAAAAGTGCTGAAAATTAGTTGGGTACATTGATTCCAAGGTAGGTGAATTTAGAAGTTACCTTAAAAAGGGATATGTTGAATGACATTGAACGTGTGTGAGGTTCGGATACCAGCCTGAAAGTGACCACTGTTGGATAAAATGGAAGAGGCGTCCGTCTCTAGATACATTTATTATAATTAAAAAAACAAGATTAAAAGATTATAAGAAAACATTAAAATACCTAGGCCCAGAATAAAAACAGGTAAAAATAAGCATTAATCGCTTAATCCTAAATAAATAAATTGTCCACCTAAGAGACAGGGTCCTTTAGCCTGGCCTACCCCTCCAGGAACAGGGTCCAGCAGATACTGGTACGGCTCGTGCACTCGCACCTTGCGGCCGGCCCACGTTGTCCGGTGGCCATTGCTCCCCTTCCGTGCGCCTGTCGCCATCCCGTTTCTACTCATCGCCGTCCATTTGCTCTTGCCACTGCCCGGCATCGTCTGCCCCGTTCTCCCGTTTATGTTGTCGGGCTCCTCTCTCTAGCTCCGTGCTACTTCCGCTTCCCGTGTTGCGACTTCTCCTTCCGCTGGCTCGTCTCCCGTTCCGATCGAGGCCCCAGCTCCTTTAATACCGGCTGCGCTCATCAGCTGGAGGTAATGCGCAGCTGTTCTCAATTGTCGACCCAGTCTTAAATTAAATGTCCGGTAAATCATAACACACAAAAGAATATACACTGCAAGCCATAACACAAATCAAAGAATATACACAGCAAAGAAATGCACACCATACAAACAAAAAAAACCCACAATATTTGGGTGAACAATTAAAATGGCTGTGGAGCACTTTTGACACGTGCATCATCATTTACTGGAAAAAGGTCCCTTTTTGGATAAATTTACTTTATATCCTGAAAACTTAACAAAATTTCTCAGCATATTTAATGCAGAGGGTTGGGAGTGAAAATAGTCGGAGATGTACAGCAACAAATCATCCACATAAAGGGAGACCCTATGTTCCTGACCCTGTCCAACAATCCCTGTGAGTTGTGTTGTTTGTCGTAGAGACAAGGCCAACGGCTCAATTGCAATAGCAATTGAGCAACGGACAACGGACACCCCTGTCGAGTGCCATGAGAGATGGAGAAAGACTCAGAAGAAATACTATTTATTTTCACTGATGACATAGGAGCTGTGTACAACAACTTGACCCATGAAATAAAGTTTTGTCCGAAACCAAACCTTTTCAATGTATAAAACAAATATCTCCACTCAACTCTGTCAAACACCTTTTCAGCATCTTATTCTTATTATCTTTAACTTCTTTCTTGTATCACAGCTCACACCTACAAGGTGTCGATACGAACGGGGGATATGTACGGAGCAGGAACCGATGCCAACGTGTTCCTCACTATCTATGGTGACCTTGGAGACACAGGAGAGCGAAAACTGGAAAAATCTGAAACCAACAAGAACAAGTTTGAGAGAGGAGAGGTATATGAGTAAAAGGTGTGAAATGATCTGTAACATACTATTTATGTTTGTTAGGATTTTAACAGTAGGTCACTCTGCCCTTCAGGTGGACAAGTTCACTATTGAGGCCGTGGATCTGGGCCAAGTCTACAAGGTTCGCATTCGTCATGACAACTCCATGATTGGTGCTGACTGGTACTTGGACCAGGTGGAGGTGCAGGATGTGGACTCAGAGGAGGTGTACATGTTCCTGTGTGAGCGCTGGCTGTCCAGAAAGAAAGAAGACAAACGCATAGATAGAATCTTCTTCGTCAAGGTGTGTTAAATATCCTGTCCCATAACTATATTCTCTCAATACAAACCCTTATAATCCATTTGGTTTAATTTTAAATGGACAGTTAATAACAGAATACCATCAACAGATGTATTTACACGGGAATGGATCCCTTTCTAATGGAAAAAGTTTCAGCATATTTTGTTTGAAAACTAAACCCCTCAAATATGACATTGGAGTAACATTGTACTACCTTGGCCACGCTAGCCCCTAGTATCAGTAAATCTAATGTTCTATCATAGTAGCCTAGCCACGCTAGCTCCTCCTAGCTTTAGCAAATCTAATGTTCTATCATAGTAGCCTACCCATGCTAGCTCCTCCTAGCTTTAGCAAATCTAATGTTCTATCATAGTAGCCTACCCATGCTAGCTCCTCCTAGTGCCAGTAAATCTAATGTTCTATCGTAGTAGCCTAGCCACGCTAGCTCCTCCTAGCTTAGCAAATCTAATGTTCTATCATAGTAGCCTAGCCACACTAGATCCTCCTAGCATCAGTAAATCTAATGTTCTATCATAGTAGCCTAGCCATGCTGGTGTAACAAGGGTTAAAATGCCCAAACTCTGGCCAGAAGTAAATTTTCCCAGGTTATTATTTGCACCTGAACACAACACAGCACATGACACTCATTATCCAATCCCCAGTCAGTCCACACTATAAGAGCTGCCTTGGCTTCTCACTCCTCAGTTGTGTGGGAGAGAAGTCCAGGAGCTACAGCTGTAGAATCAGACCGTGCCCCTAAACCTGGAAACCTGTGTGTATCTGTGCTTACCCTTACTGACTGAACTGGCCAGGTGCCCTGCTCTGGACCAACAATCCACTGGATGTCGAGCCAAACAAGCCCAGGAGTCTAAGGAAACCTTAGTCAACTTCTCGATCAGCGGTCTGGTAGGAGGCTCTGCAGCCTATCCCTCCCTCTCCCACCTGCTCACGCAGAGCATAGTCACTATCTCACTCATTCCTGGACAATTGTGCGCTAAACCATTTTTCAACAAAACTTCATAAAACAAAAGACACTCGGCGCTTGTGTGTGAACTCATGAACATTCGGGTTGGGGAAGAGGAAAAAAGACTTCTTGGGTTGAGGCGATCTGCCCCATTATTTGGGAGTTGACAAGAACCTGTGCACATTTTTGTATTTCTGCTGCAGCCTGTAAATAATTTATTTATTTTTTTGTTGTTTTTTTTTCCATCACCTGTACATAATTTAAATATATTTTCACTTGGAAATTGAATTGCACGTTTTGTCTTTATTTACTCACCCTGCCCTCCAGCAGCCGTACCTGGTCTTCTGATCATAGCCCACTCACACGTGTTTATTTGTGACACTGCAATAACCCTAGAATTAACTAAAATACTTGCTACATTTCTTGGCGAGCCAGCCAGGAGCAACTTGCAATGCTAACGGCAAGTCAGACCCAGAACACTCACTCAGCTGCAAAGACTTTCAACAACCCAGAATCTGGCATCCCAAACCCTGCTTCTGCAAAGCCTGGATTTTGTTTTCGCTGCGGAGAAAATGGTCACATCAAGCCACAATGTGAAAATGCCCCAAATCCATCTCTAATAAGCGCTAAACGGAAGAAGTTCAACAGTAAGCAGAAGTGGCAAAAAGCAAGCAACTCTGGACATTTAAACTAATTTCAGCTCCTGTTGAGGGACAATCAGGAGCTGTGCCGGACCAATCTTGTCCCGCAAGTAAGAGGCCTGTCCAGTGTGCCAGAATGTTGTCCAAACCACGACCAAAGAAACTACTACCAACGGGGTTAATTGGTTCCAGATGTACAGCGGAAGTCAATGTCGCTGGCCAAACTTGTTTGTGTCTACTCAATACTGGATCACAAGTAACTACAATCCCAGCGTCATTTTACAATGAACATTTGTCAGACCAACCGATCCATTCACTTAATGATCTTCTCCATATTGAAGGTGCAGCAGGTCAAAGTGTTCCTTACCTGGGATATGTTGAGACAACAATAACATTTCCAGAAGATTTCCTTGGAACTGATTTTTCAATAAAAACTCTTGCACTTGTTGTTCCAGATATCAGACCTGGTTTCCCAACTTCCGTTTTAATTGGGATGAACACTCTTGAAGCTCTTTATGAACAGTTTTGCAACAGCGATTCTTCCACCTTTCAGCCCAGTTCATATGGCTACAAGGTTGTCCTGCAAACTCTTCAACTGAGACGTCAGAGCAATTTGGAGGACCATCTTGGATTCGTCACCCTCTGCGGCAAGACCCCAGTGCTCATTCCAGCAGGCCGCACTGTCATGGTCGAAGGCTCAGCGAAGGTGTCCATCTCGACAACCGGCCAGTCTACTATCATTCAGCACCCGGATTCAGGCCTGCCGGGTGGTCTGTGTGTCAGCAGCAGCTTGGTTTCCTTGCTTTCTCACTCGCCTCACAATGTTCCCGTTATGGTGACAAATGAGTCTGAGCATGATGTTCTCATTCCTTCATTCTCTGTGTTGGCAGATCTTGACACTTATGAATGCATCGTGTCTGACCATCATGTCGTCCACGAACCATCGAAGAGCTCAACTCCACTATCCTTCAATTTTGGGGAGAGTCCAGTTCCACCAGAGTGGCGAGAGAGACTCACAGCCAAACTGAATGCCATGCCGGAAGTATTTTCACATCACGACCTTGATTTTGGTTGTACAAGCCAGGTTAAACACCATATCAACCTTCACGACAATACACCGTTCAAGCATCGTGCACGACCCATCCACCCAACTGACATCGAAGCAGTCCGAAAACATCTTCAGGATCTTCTTGATGCCGGTGTGATTAGGGAGTCGGAGTCACCATTCTCGTCCCCGATTGTGGTTGTGAAAAAGAAGAATGGTGACATCAGATTGTGTATTGATTACCGGAAACTGAACCTACAAACCATAAAAAATGCTTACCCATTACCGAATCTGGAGGAATCGTTTTCCGCACTAAGTGGTGCCAAATGGTTTTCAGTCCTTGACCTCAAGTCGGGATATTATCAGATTTTGATGCAAGAAGAGGATAAGGCCAAAACTGCTTTTGTCACTCCCTTAGGTTTTTGGGAATTCAACAGAATGCCCCAAGGTGTCACGAATGCACCCTCAACGTTCCAACGTCTGATGGAGAAGTGCATGGGGAGTCTGCATCTGAGAGAGGTCCTCATATTCATTGATGACCTCATAATCTTCGCTGACACACTTGAGGAGCATGAACGCCGCTTGATGCGAGTACTGGACAAGCTCAAAGAGTATGGACTCAAACTTTCTCCAGACAAATGCAAATTTCTGTAAACATCCGTCCGTTACTTGGGCCATGTGGTGTCAGAAAAAGGTGTTGAGACAGATCCTGACAAGGTCGCCGCTTTGAAATCCTGGTCAGTTCCGCACAATCTTAAGACCTTGCGTTCATTTCTCGGCTTTGCAGGCTATTACCGACGCTTAATCCAGGGATACGCCGCCATTGTGAAGCCACTCAACGACCTGACTCGTGGCTACCCACCTGCACGGAAATCATCGTCGAAGGACAAAGCCTCCAAACCTTCCTTTGATCCGAAGCAGCCTTTCGATGCTCGATGGACTCCTCAGTGCCAGCAAGCTTTTAACATCCTCATCGAGAAACTGACTACCGCTCCGGTGTTGGGATTTGCCAATCCATCGCTGCCGTACATACTCCACATGGACGCGAGCGCCACAGGACTTGGAGCAGCCCTTTACCAGGAACAGGAAAGAAACTTGAGGGTAATTGCATTTGCCAGCAGAGGACTGTCACAAAGTGAAAGCCGCTACCCAGCACATAAGATGGAATTCCTCGCACTCAAGTGGAGCGTGACGGAAAAGTTCCAGGATTACCTCTATGGGGCGAACTTCACTGTAGTTACAGACAGTAATCCCCTCACCTACCTCCTGATGACAGCAAAGCTGGATGCCACCAGCCATCGTTGGCTGGCAGCTCTCTCCACGTTTTCATTCAAGATCATCTACAGAGCTGGGAAGCAGAACTTGGATGCTGATGCGCTTTCCCGACGCCCACACAACAGTTCCACTTCTGAAACGGAACAAAAAGATAATGAACTCCTTGACCAGTTCATCCAGCAACGTCTCGCTGACATCAGTGATAATGAGATCTCTTCTGAGGTTGTTGAAGCTGTGTGCCTAAGTAGTCATATTCGGTCATTGGCCGGTGCCACTCTCGTTGAGTCACTCTCAATGCAAATCACTGCTGATGTCGTTCCCGAACTGTGCACAGAAGATTCTCATGGCCTGCCCATTGTTCCTGTTTTGTCTCCCGCTGACCTCCAAGACAAACAGCGAGCAGATCCAGCGCTGCGTGAGATCATTCACCAACTGGAAACTGGCGAAAGGGTACCACCTACAGCTCGAGCAGAGGTTCCAGAACTACCACTTGTCTTGAGGGAGTTGACGAAGCTGGAACTTCTTGATGGTATCCTGTACAGGAAGAGGCATGAGAACAGCCAGCCCTCCTATCAGTTGGTTTTGCCAGAAGAACTTAGACCTACCGTTCTCCAGAGCCTGCATGACGACATGGGCCATATGGGGATTGAGCGAACCCTTGATCTCGCTCGCACAAGATTCTATTGGCCCAGAATGGCTGCTGACGTGGAGCACAAAATCAAAACTTGTGGCCGCTGTGTTCGACGCTAAACGTTGCCCGAGAAAGCCGCTCCCCTGGTCAACATCCAAACATCTCGTCCATTAGAGCTCCTTTGTATGGATTTCCTTTCTTTGGAACCCGACACCAGCAATACCAAGGATATTCTGGTATTAACAGACCACTTTACCAAGTTCGCTGTGGCCATACCAACGCCAAATCAGAAGGCACGAACCGTGGCCAAGAGCCTCTGGGATAATTTCATTGTTAATTATGGAATCCCTGAGAGGTTACATACAGACCAAGGCCCGGATTTCGAATCCAAGCTGATCCGTGAACTGTGTTCAGTGGCTGGCATTCTAAAGTGTCGGACAACCCCATATCATCCACGAGGAAATCCAGTTGAGAGATTTAACAGAACCTTACTCAACATGCTGGGAACGCTGGAGGCTAAAGAAAAATTGAAATGGAGGGAGTATGTCAAGCCATTGGTGCATGCATGTAACTGTACCAAAAATGAAGTCACTGGATTCACTCCCTACGAGTTGATGTTTGGGCGATCTCCTCGGCTGCCAGTGGATCTAGCCTTCAGGTTGCCATTGCATGACGGGAAACCTCAACCTCACTCACAGTACCTTCAAGATATGAAGCAAAGACTGGAAGAAAGTTATAGAATTGCTTCGAGAAATGCTGCTAAAAATGCAGAAACGAACAAGGTTCAGTTCGACCAACGCATTACACCATCCAAGCTAGAAGTTGGAGATCGAGTTCTAGTGCGAAATGTGCGCATCAGAGGCAAGCACAAGCTCGCTGATAAGTGGGAACAAGACATCTTTGAGGTGGTGAAGCAATCTGGAGACCTTCCAGTTTATGTCGTGAAGCCCGAAAACAAAGATGGTCCCATCCGCACTCTTCATAGAGACCTTCTCCTCCCATGTGGGTTCCTTCCTGTGGCAGAACCATCAGATGAGGCCGTTCCTGTGCCTGAACCTCGGATCACTCGTCAGCGATCACAAGTACAGCATGAGTCTGCTGATGAGTCCGTCATGGAAGAAGATCTGATGGCAGGGCCCTCACTGGATCCAATAACATTCATAGTGGAAAAGATTCGAATTCCAGAAGTGTTACCCCACAATGACACAGAACCATCGATCCCAGAACCCTTACCTGTCACTGAAGAACCACACTTACCTGATCCTGTCGAAGAAGAAATTCTACCTGAAAACTTACTGGTGAACTTGCCTGACCACTTACCTGCTCCTGCGAGTCCGCCGCTCCTTGATGTTCCTCTCGGTGAAGACATTTCTGAAGAAGATGAAACCCTTGAACCTAATTTGGCTGAACCACAAAATCTTGAATGTGTGTCAAACATACCTGAGACAGCAACCGCTGTGAGACGTTCAACTCGTCACAGAACATCCCCCAAAAGATTTAAATATACTTCTTTGGGTAATCCTTTAATATCTGTTGTTCAAACCTTATTACATAGCATGTCTGACGCCTTGGGTGTTTCAACAGACCGCAACCCACCAGTTGTCCATGTTGTTTAAGTACAGCTTGCAACGGGACTTGCAAGGGTCAAAGGGGGTAGGGTGTAACAAGGGTTAAAATGCCCAAACTCTGGCCAGAAGTAAATTTTCCCAGGTTATTATTTGCACCTGAACACAACACAGCACATGACACTCATTATCCAATCCCCAGTCAGTCCACACTATAAGAGCTGCCTTGGCTTCTCACTCCTCAGTTGTGTGGGAGAGAAGTCCAGGAGCTACAGCTGTAGAATCAGACCGTGCCCCTAAACCTGGAAACCTGTGTGTATCTGTGCTTTCCCTTACTGATTGAACTGGACAGGTGCCCTGCTCTGGACCAACAATCCACTGGATGTCGAGCCAAACAAGCCCAGGAGTCTAAGGAAACCTTAGTCAACTTCTCGATCAGCGGTCTGGTAGGAGGCTCTGCAGCCTATCCCTCCCTCTCCCACCTGCTCACGCAGAGTATAGTCACTATCTCACTCATTCCTGGACAATTGTGCGCTAAACCATTTTTCAACAAAACTTCATAAAACAAAAGACACTCGGCGCTTGTGTGTGAACTCATGAACATTCGGGTTGGGGAAGAGGAAAAAAGACTTCTTGGGTTGAGGCGATCTGCCCCATTATTTGGGAGTTGACAAGAACCTGTGCACATTTTTGTATTTCTGCTGCAGCCTGTAAATAATTTGTTTATTTTTTTGTTGTTTTTTTTCCATCACCTGTACATAATTTAAATATATTTTCACTTGGAAATTGAATTGCACGTTTTGTCTTTATTTACTCACCCTGCCCTCCAGCAGCCGTACCTGGTCTTCTGATCATAGCCCACTCACACGTGTTCATTTGTGACACTGCAATAACCCTAGAATTAACTAAAATACTTGCTACACTAGCTCCTCCTAGTGCCAGTAAATCTAATGTTCTATCGTAGTAATCTAGCCACGCTAGGTCCTCCTAGCATCAGTAAATCTAATGTTCTGCCGTAGTAGCCTAGCCATGCTAGCTCCTCCTAGCATCAGTAAATCTAATGTTCTATCATAGTAGCCTAGCCATGCTATCTCCTCCTAGCGCCAATAAATCTAATGTTCTATCGTAGTAATCTAGCCACGCTAGGTCCTCCTAGCATCAGTAAATCTAATGTTCTATCGTAGTAGTCTAGTTTCACTCAATGTAACTTTTGTCTAGATTTCCCTGAAACTGGTCGACCAATCACAGTGAAGTATAGAGTCACAGGGCGGGCCTAACAAGTGATGCTGCGACAATTGGTAGAGAAACAAGCGTAAACAACCATAGAAGAAGAACAACATCAGGTGTAGATTTCCTTTTATCACAGATGAGTGAAGAATAGAAAACGTCAACAATCTTTAAATTATTTTTACAGAAGCGACAACAGTCGTTCAGCTCCATAATCCACCATTTTGTTTAGTCATTCCTAACTTTCTCCAGACTCCTCCATCACCTTTCAGTCGCTCTAACTACGTCATCCTAAAGATTGCACTGATTGGTTGTAGTACCGTCCTATTGCATACAGAAGAGTTGAAAGACAACCTTTTAGCCCCGCCTCCCCTGACTATGAAGCACCACTAGACCCATATATGGAATGAATAGAGATAGCACTGCTAGGCTAGGCTAGGCTAGCATCATACATAAAAAAAACCCAACTTAGTTACTTACTAGAGGTTTTGTGGGGGTCCTCTCCTCCTCGCTCTCTGTGCTTGCCCACACCCCAATAACTATATTAATTTAAATTAATTCATAACGATTCAATCTGAAAATATTATTACAAATATTAAAATTAATCAATTGTTGCATTTGTATCTGCCTCCACCCCTACCATCACAATAATAATAATAATAATAATAATACTAACCTATTAAACTATTGACATTATGGGCGACTGTGGTTCAGTTGGTAGAGTGGGTTGCCCAATGACCGAGATGTTGGCGGTTCAAGTCCCGACTCTCGTTGTCCACATGTCAAAGTGTCCTTGGGCAAGACACTGAACTCTGACTTGAGCCCCCAGTAGGACTGAAAGTATGGCAAGCCAAAGTGTTCACATAGCCGCGCGTTGTGTTTATCATATCACGCGTTACATTACGCGTTCTAGCACGCGTTCTGACACGCCACCACGCGTTCGGCAACGCGGTCTAGCACGCGCAATGGCACACGTTCTAGCACGCGTTCCGTAACGCGTGCCAGAACGCGCTCTGTAACGCGTTCTAGCACGCGTAATGGCGCGCGCAATGGCACGCGTTTTCGCATGCGTCATGGAACGCGTGCTAGAACGCGTGCTATATGGTAATGATCTCCTCCCACTGATTTTCTCCGCCAATTAATTTGTAGTGCTTCCAGCCAATCACTGTTCAACACAACGAGTCCAGAATAGCTGAGCACTGATCTTACCTTCACAAACGAAGTGCATTCACTCAATGTTTAATTTTTGCTAAATATTTTGACTTTTCCTTCATCAATCTACTTTATTTAACTTGTTCAACTTTAGTGTGTCTATTCTTAAGGGTTTGTTTATTGTATTTTCAGGTTTCATGCAAAAGGGATAAAATAAAGTGAGATGCCGTTTCATACTATATTAATAAATAAAGCAAAATGTGAATTTGTCATATTTTGATTATATGTCAATCAAGGTTGCATTGGCTGAGATGACACACTTGGTGAAGGATGAAATGATGGAAAAAATATATAAGAAGATATACATGGTTGCTCATGGCTCAATGACATAATTTCGTCTGTATCATGTGACCCTGTTGTGATAGTTTTCTGAAGCAGTGCTGTGGACATGTCCATCATTACTATTATGTAAAATATGTTGTTGTTTAACCTTATTATTATGGTTATATTTGTCATCAAGAAGGTGAAACAAGAGAAACATATGCAATAGAGATCTATTTACAATAATATTTACACACATACACTTAGTTACAGTTTTTCTCAGGACAAGTATAATTCACAGACGTACATTCAGGATTTAAAGTTTTTAATTTAACATGTAATAGGTGTGATTGACAGGACCATTGACACCTGTGGTCTCCCTTGCTCTCTGTTGTACTCTTGAAATTTACACTTGATGTTTAACCATGAATAAAATAAGTGAATGAATAGAAAAATAAAATAAAATAAATGAAATAAAAAATAAGAGAAAAATGCATAAAAAATTGAAAAAGGAAAGAAAAAAAAGGAAAAAAAGAAAGAAAAAAAAGGGAAAAGAAGAAGAAGGAAGGGAGGAAAAAAAGAAAACAATAAACAACAAAAAAAACTCTATTTGTTACCTACTTTCCTATCTGCTCATTTGTTTTACTTGTTTTTTTTTGTATATATGTCTATGTTTAGTACTTCAGTTATTGATTATTGGTATTGTTATCATTGTTATTGTTATCATTTTATTTATCATATTTTTTGTACTATGCACTATATTACTACAAGATGTATTTAGGTTGTTGAGGAAGTGAAGAAGGGGTAGAATTAAATAAGCTTATGCTTCATCCTACTCCTTTTCGGACATGTCATTGTTATTATTATTATTGCTGTATTGATTATTGTTGCACTTTGCACATGTTCGAAATAAATCATTCAAATCAAATCAAATATAGTAATATGCATAACTATGTTCATATTTATATTACCTCCAGGTATATTTTATCCATATCTTTCTCTATATTCTTATTAATACTTTACACTTTACTTATTCTTATTATAGTCTTTCTTATCTTGTATATTATTATATTTGTAAGTTGTATAGTTGTATATTTGTTTTGTTATATTTTGCTTTTTGCATCTTTGCACGGTCTTAAGGGAGTGTCGCATCCATTTCACGTGTGGATGGACAAATAAAGAATTATGATTCTGACATATTTCATCTTCTATTGTTTTGCACCTTTTACTTGCATTGAAGATTAAACTGCATTACTATCATCTATCGTCTTACTTCGCCATCTAGTGGCAAAACATACAACCTACAGCCAGCTCATGTGTTAGATTAGCACAACAGAATAAGAATTAAAATACAATAAACAAACCCTTAAGAATAGACACTAAAGTTGAACAAGTTAAATAAAGTAGAGTGATGAAGGAAAAGTCAAAAATATTTAGCAAAAATTAAACATTGAGTGAATGCACTTCGTTTGTGAAGGTCAGATCAGTGCTCAGTTATTCTGGACTCGTTGTGTTGAACAGTAATTGGCTGGAAGCACTACAAATTAATTGGCGGATAAAATCAGTGGGAGGAGATCATTACCATATAGCACGCGTTCCATGACGCATGCGAAAACGCGTGCCATTGCGCGCGCCATTACGCGTGCTAGAACGCGTGCCATTGCGCATGCTAGACCGCGTTGCCGAACGCGTGGTGGCGTGTCAGAACGCGTTCTGGCACGCGTGATATGATAAACACAACGCGCGGCTATGTGAACACTTTGGCTTGCCATATGAAAGAACCTTAGACCTGGTGTGTGAATGTGAAGTTAATGTAAAGAGCTTTGAACCATGAATGTGTAAAAGTGCTATGTAAGTGCAGACCATTTACCATAATTATTATTATTACAGTATATATTTCTGTGCTGTTGTTGATATCATTATGACTATGATCATTTTCACCTTCTATCTTCCTTCCCTCTTCCCCTTTCACCTATAATTAATCTTTATTGTTTAGTTGCTCTTTATATTTAATATCTTTTCTTTGTAACATGATGTTGTCAGTGTTGTTGTGTGTCATTACTCTGTTGTTGTTTGTTTTTTTATTTAGTCTAATTCATGTCACATGCCACAATGTCTTGTTAACTATCATTAAAAAGTAATTGTCATAAAAAAATGACAATAATAATGTAATCTCTTCTCCCCAAAAAAAGGTTTGTTAAATAGTGAATGTAGAGCAGCCTTTGTGTGCAGATTCCATTGATGCTTAAAGTTGTTATGTCTGTTTTAGGGCTATGAGGGTGAACGGAACACTGATCCAAACACAAAGAAAATGGCCCAGGCCAAACTGGGACTGGACAGAAATGCCAACAAGAAGAAAAAGAAGAAAAAGGCAGCGGTAGTTGAAGAGGGTCCAAGTAAGACAATGACGTACTTCTGCAGATTTCCCACATCAGAGCATGTTTTTGTTTTAGTGATTACCTTAAGCCCCTTTTCCACATCCCACTTCTGTTCATTTGACAGCAGTTCAGCACTCTGTCTGCTAGTGTGTAAAAGTTACAACGGTCACTAAGTCGGATCTAGTGTTATTTCTGTATCACTTTAAACACAGTACGAGGCTGAAAACCATCAGATTAACCTGAAGGTTTGTAGCCCACATTAGTTTTCTACAAAATAGATTCAGTGGCACAGACTGTAAGGCATTAATAATACACTCTTTTATCCTGATAATGAGAGAAAGACAGAGACTTAGTGAAGACACTGCACACAACTGCACTTTTAACATTTTTAAAAATACTTTTAAATGGTATTTTAATTGTGTTTTATCCTAATCCCACAGTTATTTATTTATTGTTTCTGAATGTATTTTATTTATTGACTTCTATGTGGTGCAGAGGGGCCCATTACATTATAATTTTGTTGTAACTACTGTGCAATGACAATAAAGGCAATTCTCTAATTCTAATTGCGCAAGTCTTGAAAGATTTAAAAATTATGGAATTTTGAAACACTACTTTCCAGACCTTGAAAAGCCTTGAATTTTGGGTGACAGACGTAAAGTATGGGCAAATATTGTAGTAGAATTGTAGGATGTATTCACATAGCACTCAGAAAATCCGGACTTTTGCACTATCCAGGAAAGTTCGAACCTTATTGACAAGTGTGAAACCTCCCCTGAGCCTTGGTCCGGACTAAAGACCGAGTCTTTGGTCCGAGCTGAGGAGGTAGTCTTGGTCCGGACCAAGGTTCGCTAGTGCACAGTGTGAAAGGTCTGTTTAGGAAAGTCCGGACTATCAGACCAATTACGTCACAGTCACGTGCGCGGAATCAAGTCAACGTCCAAGCATGAGTCGCAGGAATACATGTGGAGACGAGGAAACCAGGTATTTCATTGAAATTTGGTCGGATGATACTATAAAGACTGAATTGGAGACAAGCCGCTGGTGGGAACACTGGTATAAGAGTTGGCAACATTGCCAAAATAGGGCAAAAATTATGAAACTAGTAACTGGGTCCATTATCTGGGAACATTTCCTGCAACAGTGTAGCGCGCTCGTCTACTAACCAATCAGGGTCGAGTATAGAGAGACGCACGGTGTACACTAGTGATGCGCGGTTAGGGGGTTTTACAGAAATCCGCCCCGCCCAAACCCAAGACGTGGCTAGGCCCGCCCCGCCCAACCCGCATGATGTCACGTATGGATAAACCCAACCCGCCCACTATCAACCCACGATCTTAAATTAGTCTCTAAACTCACATAGTACATTCGCAGCATCTTTACCTTGTGCTTCTAATGTTAAAAGTCATGAAGCATCATTTTTGCCTCCTTTCTAACGTCTCAATATGCACTCCAGCACAAAATAGACTCCACCCACATCATCACTCTATAAAGCCAACACATACAACGTTTCCGTACAACCTTCGCATCGCCTGTTTTAATCTTCTCCCTGATCAAGTCCCACATTTTCACTCTTATCTCTGAGTGTTCAGGGAGATTTGGCGCTAATAACAAATAACAAAAAGTTGGGATAAAAAAGCATTCAAAACAGGAAGTGACGGGCTTGCACATGCGCGAGCCGAGCACACACGCACACACACACACACACACACACACACACACGCACACACACACACACACACACACACACCTCAGCGGGTATTGATCGTCCCTGACCCGCCCCACCCGAATCCGCAATATGTATTAATACTGTGACCCAGCCCGCCCGACTCACGGGTATCCACTGACCAGTGGGTAGGCCGCGCAACACTAGTGTACACGCATTGACGACATTACGTTCTAAAGTCCGTTAGTCCATTTGATTCAATACAGTGTGAATGAAGACTGTAAATAAAGTCCGGATTATAAGTACAGTGTGAAAAGGCAAAAAAAAGGTTCTGGTCCGAACCTTGCTCCGGACTTTACCATGTGAATACGCCCTTAGAGTATGCTGAAATAGAAAAGTTTATTGTGAAGAATGCATTTGTTCATTCAATACTATAAAAACAATCTAGTACAATTTCAGCTATTGAAGTAGGCAGTAGGCACAAGTATAAAAGTGCATCAACTCAAAAAATTATCAGTTTGGAAAAAGTCTGGACTTTTATTTTGGGAAAAATAGCTGGCACCATTGATTGTCATTATACAAACAAATGTACCAGCATCTCCTTCAGTGAGAAAATAAAAGCATAAAAAACATAAAATAAAAGTTATGCAATATAAGAACTCACTGCTACACTTTTGACATCTTTTCCTGTACTGAAAGGGTTAGTGCAAATATTTTGGGGACTGTATGAGGAATACATCCATATTCAGTGTTTTACCTGATACTGACACAGCTTCAGTTTGGAGAAGCACCAGCATGGAAACGGTGTACTGTTGTCCAATGTACTTTAGCCCACCTAAAAAAAATCACTGCCTATACTTAGCAAAAAAAAAATACAATAAAAAAGTCCATTTTTTTTAGCTTCCAGATACTAAGAGCTGCATGTCTGCCAGTGTTTCAATTTGTTTTTAGTTTTTTAACACATTACTCTGGATCCAAACTAACAAACAAGCCAACCATTACAGGCGATAGAATATGCAGACATCGTCTATGCAAAATAGCATTTTAGTTTTTTGTGAAGGATGCTTGGTGCCTCTGAAGAGCCCTTGAGGGCTGTCTGGCAGAAGGCTAATGCACTGAAAAGCTACTAAATACACTTTAACTGACACTGTCACAGTTCTGGTACGAAGGCTCAGGTGTAGACAAACAACCTGCTGAACAGAAAAGTATAATGGGAAACAAATATTTATTTTTAGAATAAGGAACAAAAAAAATCACCCTACAATAGGGGAAAAGTCTGAATACCAAGATAAGAACCTAAGTGAAGGAGCAGCACAGACAAAACAAACGACAATGCTGAATCTACCAGTACAACAGTTATTAAGGACGGAGCAAAAACAAACTAGTGAGTGCTGGATTACTATTTTACAAAAATCAGAAGTAGAAACAAAAAAATACCAAAAACAACTTCAACTATTACCAATTACTCAAGATAAAACTGAGCTAAACTGAAAACCCTAAGACCACACAGCTAACAGAAAAAAGGGCGTTGGAATATACAGAGATGTGCGGAGAAGCTGGTGAGGACCTGGAAGACGGCTGAATTCAGGAAGTCGGTCCAAAGATGGCAGAGCACTGGCTCTATGGGGGATGGGCTTTTAGTGGAGGTTCTAAATGCATGAGGGTTCCAAACAGAGGTTGTTTACGGTCTGTGTTGTGGTCTGGGTCATCCTTATATAGTGGCAGACATTAGTAGGGGACAGAGTCTGCCAGTAGGCAGAGCCAGAGGGCACGACAGACTCCCATATGAAGTAGCTCATATGACCCCACACAAAAACAAACCCTTTTAACAAAATAGGGGGTTATCTTGACAAAAACATTTTACAACATTTTAACCTCCTCAGACCCTAAGTACTCTTTCGGGGGACAAGAAGACAGTTGAACAAATCTGCCTGAATGAATTTGACTAATTAAAGGGAAAGATATGAGCACTTTATTTTTTACTTATTGTTTGTCTGTTTGTTATTATTTATTTATTGGTGTGTGACTGCATTTTGCTGCCGGATAGCCTTCCTGAATTTCTCCTTTTGGAGATTTATCTGTTTGCCTGCCTGTCCGTCCGTCCATCCATATTATCCACTGCAAAGGACATTCCACTCATCGTCATCTGAACTGGCTTTATCCTCACTTGGGTCGCAGGGGTCACTGGGGGCCTATTCCAGCTACAATGGGGGAAGGCGGGGTACACCCTGTATGAGACGCCAGTAGGACATTCCATAGAAATGTTACAATGCATCTGTTGCATTGTACCATTTCCAAAAAGTGCAATTATTTAATGTCAAAAGAAAAAAGTCAAATTTTGTATTTTCCTTGGTTCTCAAAAGGTTACATTTCATTCTCATAAATGTTGAAGCTAAGGTAAATGATGAACCCTCTTTTCTCAGTCATCCCCTACCACTTCACTTTGTCCACGGGGGTTGAACGTGACGCCAGCACCACAGCCAGAGTCTACGTCATCATCCTGGGTCCTAATGACACAGAGACAGACCGCCTGTGGCTGGACCTGCCCGATGGGAAGAAGGCCTTCACCGCCGGCACCATGGAACACTTTGTGTGTTATGGGACTGACGTGGGAGAGATCAAGAGGGTGGAAGTGAGAACCTGTTTTTAGCTGAAATATGCCAAATATCCTTTCTGTTGCCTCTCACATCTTAAAAATTTAAATAAAGCCATTCATGCTCAGCAATAATGAATTCTAACGATGCTTTCTAGTACCAACATCAAATCAAATCAAATGATGTAGAAATGCCCGGTGGTGCTTTTCTCTCTCTCTCCGACTCTTCCTCAGCTCGGCCACAACGGTGTCACGCCAGAAAGCTGCTGGTTGGTGGATGAGCTGTCGGTTGCCGTGCCAACCAAAGGTATCAAGTACATCTTTCCATGTAAGTGCTGGCTGGCTAAAGACAGGGGAGATGGTCTGACTGCCAGACTGTTCAACGTGCTGGACTCCAGCACCATCAACATTATCCGCAAAGTGAGTCACTGCACCTAAAATATGATGCCTTGGAACGGATTCAGGGAATGTGTTGTGATACAGAAAGGGATTTTTTTTTCTCTCTCTTTTGATATTGTAGGTAGTTTATTCTGCTACAGTCGTCACAGGGGACACTCAGTCAGCAGGAACCGACACCAACATTTTTCTGACTGTGTACGGCGCCAACGGATGCACAGAAGAAATGATTCTACCTAAAAATGAGGACCGGTTAGTTCCCCTTTTAACACATAATAAACATAATAAAATAAAGACATCATCAAACCCTCATATGTTTCAAAATGTTAATAAATCACTTGTGTCAAGGTTTGAAAGGGGTCAAGAGGACACTTTTACCCTGGAAATAGATGATATAGCTCCACTGAAGAAAATCAGAGTTCGGATAGATGGAAGTGGGAGTCGCCCCGACTGGTTTCTTGACAGGGTAATGGAAATACTCTGTTTTTCAGTTTCTATAACACTGCTCGACATTTTTTTAGAAAGTATTTGCTTCAGATATGAAGCAAATACTGTGTTATAACTTGTTTGGAAATCTGAAATGATCACTTCTTCAGTTACGTTTCCTAGCAAGAGAACCATAGAAAACAACAAAATAGGATATAAACCAATGTGAAAAATAATTTCAAAGTGGTTGTATATCACTTAAAGAAAACAACATATGCAGCTTTAAATGTTATGGAAAAAGTGTGGTAAAGTTACTTGATCAAGAATTAAAGTCCCCTTAAAACAGATATTTCCTTCCTCTTTTATTACACTGCTCTACAATATTTTTACTTTCGCCAAGGAGGTTATGTTTTTGCCGGCATTTGTCTGTTTGTCTGTTTGTCTGTGTTCAAGATAACTTGAAAACTTATGTCGGTTCCAGAACAGCTCAGGGTGTTTGCATTGATGCCAATTCTCAACAGTCCAAGCTCTTTGCTGGTTTTGTTACTTAAGACTGATGCTTGTGCTTGGGGCACCACGAAGAATGATGCTGTGGCATGTTGTGTTGTGTTTGGGACTTCAACTTCAAGTGTGCATTTGCCTAAGAGCACGAGTGCTTGCTCACTGGCATAAGGATACAGTTTTGTAGATACAGTTTGCAGACTGACTTTAGGCCTGGCCCTCGATAACTTTTTGAAATCATGCACGGAAAGTGTGTTGTGGTGAGCACCAGAGTCTATCACCATGGATACGGTGAATCCGTTCAGCCGCAGCTCTAAGGTGTCCTCTGCTCTAGAAATCTTAAATAGGTAAAGTTCTTCAGAATCCCTCTGTGAGTTGTTTTCTCCTTCTTCTACCCTATGTTGGCCCTTTTTACTTTGGCCCCTACTTTGCTTTGGATCATTTCTGCTGCAACTAGAGGCTCTGCTGCGACCCTGTGAGCTCAGCATGTTATCTTGGTTTGACTTGGATTTGTCTTTGTGAAAACAGAAATCATCAAAGTTACCCTTTTTTCCACAGTGGTTGCACTTGTGGTTCTTGGACCGTATGCACTCACAACCTATGTGTCCTGGTGCACCACACTTATAGCATCCAGACTGTGATGGAGTCTTAAACTTTGGTTTGAGCTTTGCACTGCCAGAGACATGGTTTGTATTTGCTGGAGAACTGAGAATTAGCACCTCCTTGTTGTGGTATGAGCCAATTACTTGGATAAGGCGTTCCTGTGTTAGATTATCTTATCTGTATAATTTGGCTTTTAAATCTGAATTTTTAATGTGCAGTAGTACTTTATCTCTGACTTGATTATCAGCTTCAGCATCAAACTGATATGTTTCCACGAGTCTTTCAGGTGAATGATGAAATTATATACTGTCTCACCAGTATTGGCCTCTTTTTCTCAGAATTTTGTAAGGGCTTTTGGTATGTTTACCTTTAATGCAAAGGTGTTGTCGAAGAGCCTGATGGCCACTTGATATACATCTCATGAAGGTTGCTCATCATTACCGGGTTGGTGGGCTTTTCGCTCATCAGTGAAATGTTTCCATGTCTCTCGCAGTACCTCTCCCTCTGTTAACAATAACACAACTCGCTGTTGTGCCACATTTGCGACCCCCGATGCTATGATGTATATTTCAAGTTCATTTTCAAGTTAATTCTTCTACATTTCCCACCTTTAATGTAAAGTTTCACACTCACCAACCATGTCTAATGGTTTCATTGGCATGAGTCCACCCAGGGCTACCACTTGAGCCGTTTTTCCCGTTCTCAGATGATGCTTCTAACAGTTTTTGTGAGCAGTAATTCTGGTATATGCACACTCAATTGTGATTATTAAACATATTTGGCATCACACAAAAAACATATTCCACTTCCCTGACAGAATGCCGTTGAGTTTCCCAACGAAGATCCATAATTACCTCAGATGTCTGTTGCTAATGTAGCAGCAAAGTGACTTGCAGAGGTTTTTTTTTCCGCCAACAGCTGAGTTTTTTTCTTTCCGTCCCATTATGCTGTCAGGCACTTCATTGTCGCCAGTTGTGGTGTGTTAGGAATCACACCCACGAGAGTAATATCCTTTTTGTTGGTTTCTTTTTAATTAACACTTTTCAACTCGGCACATACACATCCATCATGGTTGCCTCTGTTTATTACCTCCGCCAAGGAGGTTATGTTTTTGCCGGTGTTTATCTGTTTGTTTGTCTGTGTTCAAGATAACTCGAAAACTTATGGACGGATTTTGATGACATTTTCAGAATATGTTGGAAATGTGAACAGGAAGAACTGATTTCATTTTAGGGGTGATCGGGGTGGGGGTGGGGGGGGCAATTTGGCAGAGGTCTGTGCTCTCAGAGTGCTTTTCTAGTCTCTTTCTATGTTCCTCTATTCTTGTGTTGCTACTCTAGTCTCGCGATAGACTATTTTTATTTATGAGAACACTACACCAATACGTATCAACTTTTTTTACTTCCAGACTACAGTCCGTTAGCCAATCAGGATCACGAACACTGCAAAAAAAAATCAGTGAAACAGCGAAGCTGCGAAAGATGAACCGCATCATAGCAAGGGTTCACTGTATTTAAAGCAGTAGTAAAGAACGTCCACATTTTGGTCGATTTTGGCACTGCAGGAGGACAAAGGCGGTCGTGTTTTACCTGAAGGAAGACCTCATTTCCCATGAGCACCAGCATCTACTGTCCCTAAATCCTGATCTCCCGGTCGTCTGCATTTGGATTGAACTACATTTATGTTTCCAGGGGCTGTGTGAAAGATGGATTGTGATGAGATAATGAATCCAGTTGTGGTTAAACAATATATGATGATGTTGAAACTAAGAAATATTTAAGTTTGGTTTTGTACCGCCCCCTCACCCGAACTCTTCAGCTAGTGCCATTAAACAGATAAATAACACGTTATGTTTGATAATTTGACCGTAAAATACGCGTACAGAGCCTGATAGGAATATGCCGCAATATCAACCCTGCACAATTTGCACGAATATACAGTCTGTCAGTGAAATGTAGTCTGTGTTAATGTCATCAGACGAGACAGAATATGTTCGTCGATGACCCATTTTACCATGACGGTGACGAGACCACACAGCTGTTCTAAAAACACTGACGGTAACTGGATAATCGTTCCATTTGCGGGTTTGCTGAAGAATAAAAACAAGATGAAAATGTCTGAACTCAGTCTGAGTTCGTCATAAACACATATTGGATTAAAACACACAACTTTACCAATAAACCTCAACTCCTGAAATATGTTATGACTGATTTATTGATTAAATGTCATGTTTTCATATTGTCTTTCTATTGTACACCTCCATTTTTCTGTTGAATTACGTTTATTTAGGTTATTGTGATTTATTATTTAGAATATGCTCTAGTGTATCCATAGGTGTGCTCAGATAGACACTAGGTGGTGCTAGAGCACTTGCCCCTTTGCCCTTTATCAATGAAAGTGCCCTTTTGAAACTCCTGGGGTTTTTTTGTTTTGTTTTAATGATGATGATGATTAACACTTTAGTGGGGCCATGTTGAAATCATATTTTAGAAAAGTTGCATGATTAAAAAGTACAAAAAGAATTCCCCGGAAATGGGCCACCTTCTCACACACTTCCCACCTCTATCTTTCTTCCTTCGTCATGAACTTGTGCGCAGTTCATCCAATGGAAAGTGCTGTAGCTGCAGCAGCTGAGTGGCTGAAGGCTGTCTTTAGCCTCTATGGCTGCGGACTGGTTTCTCTTCATGTGCGTGAAGCACGGCTCTCCCACAACGCACTGTTTAAACCAGGGGTCTCAAACATGTGGCCCGAGGGCCAAATGTGGCCCACTGACAGTTCCAATGCGGGCCGAGGGATAAAGAGTATAATAACCTATTAAATGATTCCATGTTTTCTTCTCAGCTTTTTCTCTGACTATAAATGATGATAAGTTCCAAATTGTTTCATTGTTTGACTGCAGAAAAATATAAAATTCCAAAATATTTACATTTACAAACTATCCCGTAACAATAAAATGTGAATAACCTGAAATATCTAAAGAAAATTGGACACAATTTGAACCATTTTCTGCTTCTGTTACTAAACGTTTAGTGTCTTTGTAGAACTGATCCATAAAAAAAACACATGGACTAATGATAAGTCGAGGCAGAATATTGTTAAAATTGCCCTTATTTTCCTTTTTTTAATATTTGGATAATTTATGAAAGTATTTTCTTAATGTCATGGGTGTTTTTTTGCACTAAAACGATGACAAAAATGTGTAGTTGTCAATATTTACAGGTTATTATGTTTTCTTTTTCTGGTCTGGCCCATTGGACATCAAATCAGGGTGAATGTGGCCCCTGAAGGAAATGAGTTTGACACCCCTGGTTTAAACCGACATTATTTGGACCTCACTACCCAACCGTTCCCCCTGGTGTGGACACCAGGTGTCCACCCAGGAGCAAACAATGATGTACATCGCGGCTAATATGAGCACAACACATTTCCAGTACCACCACAGCTCAGTACTCAGTAACCTTTGACCTTTAACCCTAACCACAGCTCAACTTCCATAGTCAAACTGAACTGTCCAGTTCTTAAAGCGACAGTACTTATTTTTAGTCTATGTAGAACAGATAATCTATGCATATGAACTCTAATTATTTTAACTGTCATATATAATATTCATCATTTTAATCATGAAATATACTTATCTATGAAATGACAAAATCAAATTAAATTCTTTATCCTTTTAAACATTAATTCCCAAATATATCAACATCAGTCTACTTTGGCCGCTACACTCTGAACTATATTCAGTCTTTATTGAAAGAGAAGTATTTTTTGTTTTGCACATATTGTTTGTAATAATTTTATTTATTTTATTTTAACCTTAATAACATTTTATTTTAGTTTAAATTTGTAGAGGAATAAGTTCATTAAGAAGTTCATTCAAAGGAAGAAGTTCATTAAAAGTTAACTCTTAGAGTTATAAAACCCATGTGTAACTCAGTTCAATAAAAGTCTGTTGTCCATTTATATCATTTGTAATTTAGTTTTATTAAAACCTCATCTCAATCTCGTGAGCTGAGTGTCTCGTCACACCCCTAGGCGATAATATAGGATATAGACTTTATCAGACTGTATATAGATAATATAATATATAGACTTTATTAGACTGTATATACAGTAGATAATATAATATATAGACTTTATTAGACTGTATATAAATAATATAATATATAGACTTTATTAGACTGTATATAGATAATATAATATATAGACTTTATTAGACTGTATATAAATAATATAATATATAGACTTTATTAGACTTTTTAACCATTGAAAACAGGTTGAAAGCCCACTTTTATAGAATGTTACAAATAAAAGTCAAATTGCAGTCAACATGTGGGTGTAATGCTTTTTCTTTTAATCTCACACTATAATAACATGTGTGCAAAAAAGTGTCCCCCTTCCCCTCAAGAGCACTTGCCCCCCAAAGTGTCTGTGCATGCCACTGGTCTACATTCACTCTATGTTCACTCTACTCTCTTGCAGCTATATCAGTCTGGAATTTGCATTGTATTAAAATAGTTAATTAAATGGATTAAAAATGGAGTAAAAATCAGTTTAGTTCATTTTTTAGATGATTGGGAGTACATACATATGCTTCGGGTCAGAGGTCAGGAGTACATACATATCGGGTTAGGGTCAGAGGTCAGGAGTACATACATATGCTTCGGGTCAGAGGTCAGGAGTACATACATAAAGGGTTAGGGTCAGAGGTCAGGAGTACATACATATAAGGTTAGGGTCAGGAGTACATACATATAGGGTTAGGGTCAGGGTTACATACATATAGGGTTAGGGTCAGAGGTCAGGAGCACATGCATTTAGATAGATAGATAGATACTTTATTGATCTCCAAGGAGAAATTTACAGCACCATCAGCTCAAAGAGTTGAAACATAAGGACATGCAAGTCGACAAGTAGTAAAAATAAAAATAAAAATCAAGTACTACAAGCTGAAAATAAAAGCAAAACAGGAGGTAGTGATGGTAGGGGGAACAAAGTGAGTAAAGACATGACCATGGTGTTCTAAAATGAACACCTGGCAGTTCACTGTGCGGCATGAAAGTTAAATTGTAAACAGTGTTACTGTGCAGTGTCCATAAGTCTGTTAAGTGTTTCTATGGGAGTTGAAGAGTCTGATGGCGTGGGGGAGGAATGATTTCCTCAGTCTGTCGGTGGAGCAGGACAGTGACAGCAGTCTGTCACTGAAGCTGCTCCTCTGTGTGGAGATGGTGCTGTGCAGTGGATGGTCTGGATTGTCCATGATGGACAGGATGCTGTTCAGTGTCCTCCGCTCTGCCACAGATGTTACACTGTCCAGCTCTGTGTCGACTACAGAGCCTGCCTTCCTCACCAGTTTTTCCAGGCGTGCATTTAGGGTCAGAGGTCAGGTTACATATATATATATATATATATATATATATATATATATATATATATATATAGGGTTAGGGTCAGAGGTCAGGGTTAGGGTCAGGAGTGCATACATATAGCTAACATTAAAATCACACCATTTAATAATAATAATAATGGATAAGATTTCTATAGCGCTTTTCAAGGCACCCAAAGCGCTTCACATTAGTGTTCCATTATTCATTCACTCTCACATGCTCCCTCTGGTGGTGGTAAACTACATATGTAGTCACAGTTGCCCTGGGGCAGACTGACAGAAGCATGGCTGCCATTTCGCGCCTACGGCCCCTCTGACCACCACCCAACATTCATACTCATTCATACACCAGTGTGAGTGACACTGGAGGCAAGGAGGGTAAAGTGTCTTGCCCAAGGACACAACGGACTGACTAGGACAGAGCGGGAATCGAACCGCCAACCCTTCGGTCAATGGACGCTCTCCCAACTGAGCCATGGCCGTGGCCATGTTTAAATGAACATTGATACAAACTGTGTTAACATGTCAGTGATGAGAACATGTGTTTTTCTCTATTTTTAGACTAACTCTTCTAAAGTTTAGAACAACATCACACTTCTGTGGTAGTAAGTAGAGGGTCCCTAAAGACAAACTCAAGTGTCCTGAGATAATTAGTGATTTTTACAGCAGATAATCCATTTAACATGACTAACATGTTCAGCAGTTAGTAAATGCTGCCGCGTGTGTTCCATGAATCTGAAAAAAAAAATACCCTGGAAAGTCCTTGAAAGGGCCTTGGATTTGAGGTGTATAAACTCTGTTATTCTGAATACTTTCTAGATCCTGATGAGGAACCTGACTACAGAGGAAGTGTACGTGTTCACTTATGAGGAATGGCTGTCTAAGACCAAAGGGCCGAAGAGGACGAAGGTGTGTGAGCTGGCAGCTGTGGTGGATGACGAGGAGATGGTGGAGAAAACAACCTACCTTCTTCAAGTCCAGACCACTGACATCGCAAGTGAGACACCGTTTGTTTTTTAATTCAATAAGCACAGTGATTTTCTGCTTTAAGGTGAACACATCACACACCAGCAGAAGTGCAATATTTATTTTTTTTGTCATTTTTAAGTTTTTGTTTGTCCCAATAACTAAAATGTGACTTCAGATTCCATTTTCACTGTGTTCTGAGTCTGACAGCCAATAAAGATAAGCCCCAGCCAAAGCATAAAGGAAAACCATATACATAAACACAGATATTTATAGTAGCTGAAGTATTGGTTTTTCCATACAACAATAGAAAAACACAATAATATAACACAGAAAGTTCAGGGTTGAGCAGTGACATCACATATTATACTTTGACCAGTTATGCAGTTGTATGCCCAACAACCGAGGCACAGAAATCTCAGTGAAAATAGCAGTAGTATCTGATATGTGATAGCCCCCCCTCCTCAAGAAAAGAAAAATAAAAGAAATAAATGATAACAAAAATAAATTAGACACTATGTTTGAGAGTTTATGGCAGTGCAGCACACACAGACAGATCAAGTTTTCATGTTAAGGGTTGGTTTATAAAATTATGAATTATGAATTTAACTGGTTAAATGGATAATCTGAAGTAAAAATCAGTTTAGTTCATTTTTATATGATTGGGAGTACATACACATAGGGTTCAGGTCAGAGGTCAGGGTTAGGGTCAGGAGTACATACACATAGGGTTAGGGTTAGAGGTCAGGATTAGGGTTAGGAGTACATACACATGGGGTCAGAGGTCAGGATTAGGGTCAAGAGTACATACAGTTAGTGTCAGGAGTCAGAGGTCAGGATTAGGAGTACATATAGTTAACATTAAAAATTAAATCATTTAAATGAACATTGATCCAAACTGTGTTAACATGGAAGTGATTAGAATGTGTTTTTCTCTATTTTTAGACTAACTCTTCTAAAGTTTAGAACAACATCACACTTCTGTGGTAGTAATAATAATAACAATAACAATAATAATAATAATAACAATAATACCTCAAACTTATATGGCCCTTTTTGGCACTTTACATAACAGACAAACAACCAATGCCTTAAAAAAATTAATAAGTTAAAAAACAAAAAAGAAGACAAAGCGAAAGCCAGTTTGAAAAGATGAGTTTTAAGACAGGATTTGAATGTGGATAGTGAGTCTGAGTTCCTGATGGGTAGTGGGACAGAGTTCCAGATTTGGGGGGCAGCGGCTGCAAAGGCTCGGTCCCCCAAAGTCCGATGCTTGGTGCGGACGGTTGGCACAAGGAGCTTTAAACTTGCAAAGCGAAGATGACGGGTGGGGCGGTGCTGTTGGAGGAGGTAGGAAAGGTTAGGAGGGGCCAGGTCAAAGGTCAGGAGGGGCCAGGTTATGTAGGGACTTGAAGGTAAGGAGGAGGAGTTGAAAGTGAATACGGTAATGAAGGGGGAGCCAGTGAAGCTGTTTGAGGATGGGGGTCATGTGTTTCCCTAGAGCGGGTGTGAGTCAGAAGGCAGCGGCAGAGTTCTGAATGTAATGTAGATTTTGTAGCTGTGTGGAAAGAAGACCTCATTGACGACTACTTCATCCGTTGCGTGATGGAAGACGCCAACCCGAACAAGAGGAAGAAGGCAGACTCTGCGACTGACACACAAGACCTTGAGGTCACGGATGTCCAGGTATGTATTCTAGATTTGATTCAGAAAAAGCTCGATATTCTTAGTTTGCTTCACCAAGAAATAAAAGACCTGAAAGCAAGCCTGGAGTTCACCCACCAGCAGATAGCGGATCTGCAGAGGGACAACACCGAACTCCGGTCCACGCTGACAGCGGTCTCGTCAGAGGTGGATAAGCTAAAAAAAAGAGAACACAACCCTGAGGGAGACCGTCCTCGATGTCCAGTCGAGGAGCATGCGGGACAACCTGATCTTCTCTGGTATCCCTGAGTCCACACCGGACAACCCAGAGACTCTCGTGAAAAATTTCATGGTGTCGGCACTTAAAATCCCTGTGGAAGTAACTGACACCGTCCCATCATTGCTAAGTTCGAGCACTTCCAACAGAAAGTGCTCGTTAGAAGCAAAGGACGGGAGCTGAAAGGCACGACGTTCGGGATGAACGACCAGTTTCCCAGGGAAATAAATGAGAGGCGCAAAGTTCTATACCCCATCATGAAAGAACACAGACAGAAAGGTAAACGGACTGCACTGGTTGTGGACAAACTATATATAGATGGACAACTATTTCGGGAACCCTCCACCACCCACTGGCTCTTCTAAAAAAAAATGGCTTAAACGATTAGTATATCACTTAATCATTTATGCTACAAAATGTAATAATAAAAAAAAATCTCACAGTTGTAAATGTTACTCTCCTAACTTATAGTCCCCACTGGAGAACCCCCTCCTCCTTTTCTCTCTCTTTCTCTCTCACACTCTATGTACCCCCCATGTTTATTGTGCTTGTATGTTTCATATTGTGTTTGTTGATAGTTTTTCAGACAATGATGTGCTATTATATAATGTATATATAGATCCTGACCTGCTGTATACATGTCTGTCCAACACTCACAGTTCACAGACAGGAACAGACAGCTCATAAGGACACACACGTTATATTATATTGCTACATACTTAGTGACAGAACATCTTTTCTCTTTATGTTCAAGTTTAATATCGTAGCCTGGAATGTTCATGGCATACGCTCACAAACAAAAAGAGTTAAAATTATGGACTACGTGTCAAAACTAAAAGCAGATATTTTGCTCCTCCAAGAAACGCATTTACTACAGTCGGAAGAAAAATGTTTATCAGACTCAAATTATAGTATTATCTTTTCATCTTGTTATAATAACAGACAAAGAGGGGTCTCCATTCTGGTCCATAAGAGAGTACCATTCACTTTAAACACTACAGTAACAGACTCAGAAGGCAGATATATTATTATCTAGGCAACAATATTTAATAAATTATATTCTATTACAAACCTCTATGCTCCGAATAACAACGATCCATCCTTCTTTCACACTGTTTTCTCTCACTTAGCAGACTTATCTGCTAACTCAACAACTATTATCGGTGGTGACTTCAACATAGTTTTAAACCCTTCAGTAGATCGATCTAATCGTCCAATACATGTAAAACAATCACAATCAGTTAAAGTCATACAGGATTATATGAAAGATTTTGGAGTAGACGACGTCTGGAGACTCAAAAACCCAACAAAGAAGGACTATACGTTTTTTTTCTGCGGTACACAAAACATTTTCAAGAATTGACTTTTTTCTCTTAAATAACGCACATAAAGTTACCACTAGAATCCACCCAATTGTTATCAGCGACCATGCACCAATATCTGTCAGCCTGCAAACAGATTCCATCCCCAAATCTCCTCAGACTTGGTGCCTCAACCTTTCTCTACTCAAAGACCCAGAATTTGATCGAGTAATAAGGAATGAGTGGGCGGACTTTTTAAAAAATAATGACTCTCATGACTTATCTCCATCTTTGTTTTGGGAAACTGGAAAGGCTGTAATCAGAGGTAAAATAATATCATACTCCTCATACAAGAAAAAGAAAGATCTACAGAGAAAGACGAAGAAAAATTAAACAACTTACAGAAAATTATGCAATAAACCCAAGTAATCAATTATGGTCCGAACTACAAAATGCAAAACTAAACCTCGATAATATCCTATCCAAGAAAACAGAGTTTTTATTACAACAACTAAGATATAATGATTTCGAACACAATAATAAATCAGGAAAATTTCTGGCGAACCAACTCCAGCGCAATAAAGAAAAAACCTTCATAACAGCAATTCAGGAAAATATACTCAGTCACCTACGGAAATCAACCAGAAGTTATATAATTATTACCAGAGTTTATACTCAGCAGCAGCTAACCCAAACAAGGAAGATATTTATAATTTTCTCAACAATTTAAACATGCCCAAACTAACGTCAAATGACAGAGACATATTAGATGCTCCATTGACTATGAAAGAACTGCAGTGTGCATTAGACAGTATGACAGCAGGCAAGGCACCTGGCCCACATGGTTTCTCTGCTGAATTTCTAAAACATTTTTGGTCAATGTTAGCACCACTTTTCTTCAGGACAGTGACAGAGATAAAAAATAATGGTTATATCAGTCCGCACATGAATACAGCTGCAATTAAATTATTGAAACCAGACAAAGATCCTACACTTCCCTCTAGCTATCGACCTCTGTCACTAATCAACACAGACATCAAAATTATCTTAAAAGCTCTCACCTCTAGGCTGGAGGAAATCATCCCGTCAATAATCCACAGCTATCAAACAGGATTTATAAAAGGCTGACATTCCACCAACAATATCAGAAGACTTCTAAATCTAATCTCCTTGATGCAACGCCACAACAAAGAAGCTATTGTTACGTCACTGGACGCAGAAAAAGCCTTTGACAAAGTTAATTGGTCCTTTCTCTTTGCTGTGCTCCACAAATTTGGCTTCGGAGAATCGTTTATCCAGTGGGTATCAACTGTGTACAACTCACCCAAGGCTACAGTCACCACTAATGGGATCACTTCAGCAAACTTCAGTCTGTAAAGGGGGACGAGACAAGGATGTCCACTCTCTCTCCCTTATTGTTTGCGATCTTTATCGAACCATTAGCAACAGCTGTACGTCAGAACACAGATATCAAAGGTATCTGCACTCTGGACTCTGAACATAAAATTAAGCTATACGCAGATGACATTTTGCTTTATCTACAAGAACCTAAAACTTCAGTAGACGAAGTATTTAACCTCATCACAACCTTCTCACGTCTTTCAGACTATTCCATCAATTGGTCAAAATCAATTATATTACCTTTAACAGAAAACTTGTGGAATCCCGCAGTTCAAAACTCGCATTATTCTTTTCCTACTGACAATATCAGATACGTGGGCATAAATATTTCCTCCAAAGTCTCAGAATTAGTTCACCTGAACTTCACTCCACTTTTGGACAAAATCTATGATGATCTGAGGCGTTGGAACAACCTCCCCATCTCTCTTTTGGGATGAATAGCGACAGTCAAAATGAAAATATTACCAAAAATCAACTATCTCTTCTCCATGATTCCATTTAAACCCACATCAAAGTGGTTCCAATCGTTAGACTCTGCTATCGGTAAATTCTACTCAAAGAATAAAAAGGTTAAAATCAGTTTGACTACCCTCCAGAAGAATAAATCTGAAGGGGGACTGGAGGTTCTCAACTTCATATATTATTATTTATCCAACCAAATACAATATCTCACCAAATGGATACATCCACATGAAGAATATAAGTCCTGGCTAGAACTAGAACAGTTAGATTGTAACCAGATCAAAATCTCTGACCTTCCCTTTATCACTTCCGCCCTTAAACATCGTTCCTGCTTCAATATACAATAAAATAGCTCTTTCTTTCAGCACATGGGCAGAGAGAGGAGTCACTCACCTCCATCACCTTGTGGATGACAACACATTTAGGACATATATAAACGTATTCCAAACATTTGAAATAAGAAATGGAAATTTTCTTCAGTACCTACAGGTAAATAAGACGATTACAAATAGAATTCTGTTGCTTCAGAATACTTTACAGCCAAAGGACCTATAGCCACCTGAATTTGTTAAATACACTGTGAAACTCTCTCCAAGAAATAAAAAGAATCTCTCAAAAATGTAGAGTTTACTCTCAAAGACACACTCTATACACCTTTCAACTCAAAAATGGGAAAAAGACTTATCCAAATCTTTTGACTCTGATTTTTGGACCCAGATCTGTGAAAATACATTTAAAATGACTAAAAACACCAACTTACAATTGATTCAATTTAAGGTGTTTCACAGAATGCATATAACGCAATATAAAGTGTATAAAATGGGCTTCTCTCACTCAGACACATGTACGCAATGCACCCAAAACATGACGGACACTTACTTTGACGCTCTGTGGCTTTGTACACCCGTCTATTAATTCTGGGTAACAATCACACAGAAACTCTCCAATATTTTGGACTGTGGGATTCCACATTCCCCAAATGTTTGCCAAAGTGGTGATCTAACACAAACAGCCCTTCCATATATTCATATCCAGCCCACACTTGCAGCTATCGCCATCGCCAAGAAAACTATTTTAGTTAAGTGGAAAGATAAGAAAGCCCTCAACATCATCCATTGGCTGAACCTCCTCACAGAATACATTTGACTAGAGAGAATATCTGCTATTAGAAAAAAACTATTGGACTCCTTCAAAGAAAAATTGTCTCCATTTATTAAATCTATAAATATTAATCTATAGCCTCCGCTTGTATATGAGCGTTTGCCATTTCCGTCATAAAATTGTAATTATTATTCTGTCTGTGTGAATGGTTTGACTTTTCTCTGCTTTATTTCAGCTTATTAACCCTCTATCTTTTTAAGTAGGATGGCACCATGGACTTCAAGGCTGTGTGCATGCACTGGTGGCGTCCCTTCCATATTGCTCTTGGGGTCACTCTCTGGCTCCGCGGGGCCAGCGTGGCTCGGGCCCCTCTGCCTGGGGGTGGTTGTCCCCGGTGTCTCTCGCTTTGAGCCCTGGATCTGCTGGGTCTGTGCGCACTGCTGGGGCCTTGGGGGTGTCGGCGGCTGATCTCTTCTGGGGCGCCCTGACTGGCCCTGGGGTTTGGGGTGGGTCGGCCCTCTGGTCGCCCCCCTGTCCCTTCCTGCTCTGCTTCCCTCCTCCTCCCTCCTCTCCTGCCTGGCCGCTCATCCTTGTCCCTCTCCCTCCCCTGGGGGGGCTGGGGGCCCTCCGCTGCCTGGAGGTCTGGCGTGGGGGCCGGGTGGTCTCTCTGGGGGGGTGGCTCTGGCTAATCCAGGCACAAGCCTTGACACTTGCCTGTGTGCCGCCACTGGAGATTAGCTTCTGCTGGCTGGGGGCTTCTGTCCAGGCCTGGGGGCTGTCCTGGGTAGTGGTGGGGTGGGTGGGGTTTCGGTGGTGCTGCAGGGTGCAGGGTGGGCGCCCTGCGTTCCGGACGTACTGGCCTTGGGGTGGGCGTGGGGGTTCATGGTCCTCGCTTCCTGGTGGTGCGGCCTGGCCCTCCCTCCGGGGCAGGGTTCTGCATGCGGCTGGCCCGTGGTGGGACTACGGCGTCTGCCGGGGCACTGGTCTAGCGCTGCGACTTCTGGGGGTTTTGGTGCTGGCTGGGCCGGTCGGGTTTGGGTGGGCCCACCTTGGCCTCAGGCCCCGGGGCTCTGGGAGCCCTCTGCATCAGTACCAGTGGTCTCACTACCTGTCTCCCCCGCTGCTCTGTCCTAATGGGCCGGACCCACACCAGACTGCCTCTTACTGTGCACTTCATACACTTCACACCTCACTGTATATAGCTACTCTTAGGCACAGATAGGGACACAACAGTTAGGGCCTTGAGAGCAGATGGGAGCGGG
Organism: Siphamia tubifer; assembly: GCA_020466265.1. NCBI lineage: Eukaryota > Metazoa > Chordata > Actinopteri > Kurtiformes > Apogonidae > Siphamia > Siphamia tubifer. The sequence goes on along the minus strand of CM035791.1, from coordinate 53,293,398 downwards.
AGGGATGGGCTCTGTTGTGGGTTAGATGGCAGGGCTCTACGGCCTTGTCTCTTCCCCATCACCCCCTTTGCTTGCCTCCCCTGCTCTCTAATTTCTTTTTAATGCACCAGACACATTCACACCTTGGGGGTAGGTCTGGGACGGCTCGGGGAACTTGGGCCAGGGTAGGCTGCAGAGTAGCCATCCTCTGTGGTCCTCTGGCTGCCCACTGGATGCCTCGCCCAGTCTCTCCACTTTTAATGCACCACATGACACTCAGGGTTACACTATCACGGTGCAGGGATAATGTCTCCAGTCAGGGATCTGGAGACATATTAATAGGGAGTAATGGGGGAGATTTCACTAATATGGCCTCGCTGGTAGGACCTGGCCCCCTTGTGGCTATGGGGTAGCGGGGGTGGACTACCATCCATGTTGCTGTGGCTGGGGGGGTCCCCTGGGCCTGGGGGCTGTGGTCGGGGGGTGGGGGGTGGGTTCCCCTGCTTCCCCGTCGGGTCAAGCTTGTGTGATAGCTCTTGGGGGGCTGCTGGGTCTGGATTGGGGGGGGGGGGGGGGCAATGCGGGAGTTGTGCGGGGTGCCTCACTGTTAGGGTTAGGGCCCCACCACACTGTCCATTTTTACCCTCTGGGCTTGCATCGGGTCCCGGCTCCGTTGTCCTCTGACCGGCTCCCACTGGCGGCCTGCCTTGTGATGGGCTGGGTGGCCCCTTCGGTGGGCCGCCTGGCCCCTGTGTCTGGCTTCCTGGCCGTGTGGGGCTGTTGGCCCCCTCGGGGTAGGGTGTGGGGCTGGGGTGGCGGGTGGCGGGTTTGCGTTGTTCACGGTGGCCCCGGTGGCTCTCTAGGGGCGGTGCCCTGTGGCTTCTGCGGCCCGGGACGGGGGATGCCCTGTTGGCTTGGCCCTGCCTTGCCGTACTCGGAAAGTGTACTCAGTGTACTCGGACAGCTTACTCAGTTTACTCAGACAGTGTAATATATTTATTTTCCTCAGGTGCTGGTACTGATGCCAACGTGTTTGTGATTTTGTTCGGGGAGTTTGGCGACACTGGGACACTGCCTCTGAGGGACAGCACTAACAGAAACAAGTTTGAACGGAAGGGCAAAGATACATTCAGATTTACGGACATGCTCAGTCTGGGTGAACTGTCGAAACTACGAGTATGGCACGACAACAAAGGTGAGCAGGAAATATAACCTTACTGACTTTCATAAAACAACCCTAACCCTGACCCTAACTGGATTATGTGGTATACACGTAAATGTGATTAGTACCAGGCTCTCACTTGCTTTATTATGTTAAACGTCCCTACAACAGGTACACATCTGCTCACACTACCTCTCCCTCCTTTAGTTACTTATCACTCTCAAAATAACTTCCTTTGTTTTTTTCATTGTATCTTAACAGACAAACTTTATAAACATTTTAAACATGATAAACATTTGCACAACATAAACAAGTGCACAACATAATAAACCTGAGCATTAAACATTCGAATCTCCAGCATTCCTTCTTTGCTCTCTCTATTTTTTTTTAGCTTAAACTCTTTCCGAGGGGTCGGGGTGGAATACCCGGGTCCCCAAACTGTGCAGGGTTTATTCTGCCCTGTGAACCAAACCACAGCTTTCTCTCTTGTCTACTAGTTCAGTCTGTTTGGTGGTCTTATGGTTTGGACTGATCTAGTCTCTCTGGTAGTGTTAGGAATGACCGTGATGTGAGATTGGTTCCTCCTGAGTGTTCCTGAGGGCAGGTCTCTATTGTATGACTTGGGTGTCTGAGCCAGACCTCTGATAGTCCCTGTTTCCTTTGTCTTCGTCAACCAGACGTTTTGTCCTGGTCTGAGCTCTGGTCTTATCTTCATTTTGTGTTGTTTGTTGAGCCAGGAGGCCTGTTGTTCTTTTAAGTCCTGGTCCTTTTTTCTGAATTCCTGGAGGTCAGGCCATTCAGGTTTCAGATTCCCAGGACTGACAGGCACCGTCGTCCTAATGTTGTGGCCCATCAGCAGCTGTGCAGGAGACAGGCCATGTGCCAAGGTAGTGGCCCTGTAAGCCATGAGAGCCTTATGTGGGTCTTCTTGCTTTTCCAAGAGAGACTTCACAGTCCTCAGAATCAGAATCACTTTTATTTGTCATTTGCATATCCAAGACACACAAACAGAAATTTCAGTTTGACCAACCCCTCCCAGGCCGATCAGGTCATGCAGCCATGTACGGCGCTACCCTGGATAGTTCCAGCGCCCTTGAGCACTGGAAACTGGATAAGGAAAGGAAAACAGCAGCAGATGCACAAGGAACACATATTCTACTTTAAACAAAAACGTGAACACAGTACTCAAGGATTCATGAGATGGGACTTTTTGTAGTACACACAAAATGATCACATGGTGAAAACAAAGATAAAGGTGCAAACAGAGCATAAACACAGGAGTTGTTGGAGTTCCAGTGCCCTTGAGCACTGGAAAACTGGACACATTAGGAAAAACAAAGGAGCCAGAGATAGAAACAAGGACATCTTCTTTGCTTTGGGAGATAGACCAAACTTAACCCCTTGTGGGTTTCATGTACCCCATTACTTTTGACATCGCCCCACACAGCATTCATTGACCCCGCGCTGTTTCCTCAGTTCATCAACCTCTGTCCTCAGTCCAGATAGAGCTCTCAGAGCTTCACCCAGCTGTCCAGAAATGTAATCCAGTCTCTTCTGTGACTCTCCCGAACGATTCAGCAGGTCGTTCCCCGAACTAGCAGACTGAGCCACCGTGGAGCTAATCTGTCCCACACAGTTCACAAGATTGTCCTGGGACTGGGTCATAGACAGTCTTAGTCCGGTTACGTTGTCAGTAAGTTCCGTGAGGTGCTCCCGAATTTCTTCTCGCAGCATCAGTGGCCCTTTCGGTGCTGCGATCTTCCCCACTCTGCGATGGATCAGCATTCCTCCCAAGCCAAATGTGAGGAAAGTTACCACCATAAATCCAAACAGATACACATCCTCAATATCCTCGATGGACAGAGGTGTCAGGCAGATGACCCGCCATTCTCGCCAGGAATCTTGGGAAAAACCTGATAGGATGGTGCCGTCAGGGCAGGGACTATCTCCAGGTCCTGCTTTCCTTGATGAATAGATCGTATCAATCGCGTTAAATGCCCAGTTGATAATTTCCATGATTTAGCAAAGAAGAAGTCGATGGGGCTCAGAAATAAGATTGTTACACGAGACAGGTGCACACAGGAGAGACACAGCCGTAGAGGCCTAGTAGCAGCTGCAAGATAAAGCCTAGGTCGGGGAAAGGAGGAGAGAAAAAGAATGCGACTGCTCTGTTCGCTGTCAGAGGAGAAAGAAAAAAAGTGCCCTCACTGCCCTCTCAGCCACTCCATTACTTTGAGGGTAACAGGGACTGCTGGTCGTGTGTGTGAAGTCATAGTCTCTGCCGAATGCTGCTAACTCTGCTGAAGAGAACTGAGGGCCATTGTCCGTCACAACAGTCCCTGGGACACCATGACAGGCAAAAATAGACTTCAACTTTCCTGTCACTTGGGCAGTGGTGGAGGTAAGGTTAGCCACTTCAATATAATGTGAAAAGTAGTCAATACAAACAATGTATATGGCATTGTCCTTTTGGAAAAGATCAGCTGCCACATGTTACCATGGTCTTTTCAGCAACAAAGTTGTTAGCAACGGCTCTGGTGCATTGTGTGCTTCACAAACACAGGTTGTACATTTTTCCACTTTCTGCTTAATCTGTTTGGTCACACCTGGCCACCACATGGACTACTACTGGGCTCTAGCAACACACGTTGTCATGCCTTGGTGACCGTCGTGTATTTTATTGAGCATGTCCTTTTGCATTGAGACTGGTATTACAAGTCTTTCACTGTTCATCAGTAGTTCATCAACAACCAGCAGGTCATGTTGATACTGCCAGTACAGCTGCAGTTGTGGTGGAAGAGCTGTTCTGCTCCGAGGCCAACCTGTTTGTACCCTACATCTTTTGCAGACATCATCTGAATCCTGCGTGGTCCTGATCTGTACTAACCTCTGCTCTGATGCTGGTAAATGTTCCATTATTAAGTTGCTCGAGACACACACATCCTCTTCCAGCTGCTTGTCCTCTCGTGTAGGCTTTGCTTGAATTGGTGCCCTGGACAGTGCATCCGCTGTGATCAACTTCTTTCCAGGCACATGTTCAATCTTGTATGTGAAATGAAGCAGCCACAGTCTGAATCTCAGGATGCGTGGTGGCAAGTCATCTAGTGCTCTACCACCTAGCAGGGAAATGAGAGGCTTGTGGTCAGTCTGTATCAAAACTTCCATCCCTATCAGGTAAGACTGAAAACGCTCACACGCCCAGGTCAGCAAGAGAGCTTCCTTCACTATCTGGGCGTATCTATGCTCTATGTCCGTCATGCACCGTGATATGAAGGCGACTGGCCTCCATTCTCCTCACAACTGCTTCTGAGACAATACTCCCCCCAGTCCAAAGGAAAAAGCGTGTGCTGCAACTATTGTTTCTCTGTGCAGACAGTACAAGGTTCAAGGTTCAAGGTTTATTTAGTGTCCCTGAGGGGCAAATTGGGATGCAGCATCGTAGGCATTCATCCATACAAAAACAGGCATGAGAACAATATATACACAGAGTAAAACAGGTAGCAAAAAAACAGAGGTAAAAAATACTAAAGTGCACGTTACTTAAGGTGCAAACCAAAGTGTATTAACCCATTCCATCCGGGAACACGTTTTGAGTTTTAGAGTATGTACAGCAAATGGAAACATATTTTTAGTTTTGTAACCTCCGAAGAAACACTGTCCAAATACAACTCGCTGAGCTCACCTACAGTACTGGCACAGTACTGTAGGTGAGCTCAGCTCTTTGCTGTGCACTCACCCACATCCAGTCAGTGTCTGTTTTGAGCAGGTCTCTTAGTGGTTGCATGAGCTGTGCTATTCGTGGAGAGAACTTTCCCACATAGTTGAACATGCCCACAAACCTTTTCACATCTGCAGCATCTTTGGGCTGTGATTGCCTTAATCTTGCCTGTATCTGCTTCAATCCCTCAATCCCTCTTGTACTGATGATGTGGCCCAGGAACATTACTTTGTTGACAGCAAACTGGCAGTTGTTATTATTGGGTGTCAGGCCCTTTTCCTGGAGCCGCCTCAACACTATGCATTCTTTGGTCATGTTGTTCTCGGGTTGAACCAAACAAGAATATCATCTGCATGGCACACAGTCCCTTCTAACCCATTAGCATTTGGGTCAGTCGCTTCTGAAAATGCTCAGGTGCTGATGAAATTCCAAAAGGGAGTCTCTTGTAGCAGTATCGCCCAGAAGGGGTGATAAATGTTGTCAGCGGGACAGATTCTGGATGTAGGGGTACCTGCCAGAATCCAAGGATTCAAGGATACTTTATCTGTCATTGCAATGGTTCCATGCAACGAAATTAATTTCTCTGCACACTGAGCATCAATGAATAAAATAAATTAAAGAAGCATATGCAGTAGAGTATGGTACAGTGCAGTAATCCCCAAAAAAACCAAGAGTAATAAAAAGCGACAAAAACAGCAATATAAAAGCGAAGCGATAGAAGCAATAAAAGCAGTAAGCAATAAAAAGCGATAAACAATAACAAGCAATAAAATACAATAAAAAGCAATAAAATAACAAAGTGACTGGTGAGGAAGAATTGCACTATCCCTCTATTATCGCACATTGCGTATTGGCTGCAGTCCTCTACTAATTACTGGCACTATTGAGGAGCCTAATGGCCCATTGAAGAAACTGTCCCTTAGTCTGTTTGTCCTGCAGGCCACTGACCTGTAGCGTCTTCCTGAAGGCAGTCTCTTGAATACGGCATTGGCTGGGTGGGAGGTGTCGGCCAGTATTCTCTTGGCTCTGTCCAGGCCGCGTGAGGCGGCGACTGACTCTATAGAGGGGAGAGGGGAAGTCCATATTAGCTCCTTTCTGTTCTGTAGTTTTTGTTTCTCTCACTATGGGTTGCTGTTTCTTTACTTCTTCATGTTGCCTAATTTTGGTAACTGCTTTTTCCAACGTTAATTCACTGTCCATTTGTAGTTTTTCAGATAGGGTGTGATCCCTTATCCCTTCTACGAGCCTGTTTCTGATCATTTCGTGTTGCAGAGGGCCATATTGACAGTGCTACGCCAGTTTATAAACTACAGATATGAAGGCTTCAGCCGATTCACCTGGCTCTTGACTTCTCTTATTGAAACAAGCCCTTTCATGTATTACATTATGTTTGCATATGCATATGCGTATTTATCAAAGGCTTCCTGAACTGTTTCATATTTCTTCACATCTTCATCTCTTGAGCTTAGTGTGCATAAAATATCATCAGCTTTATCACCCATTGCATACACTAAAGAGTTCGCCTGATAACATCCCTCTTTCTTGTCCAGTCCTGCCGCCACCCTGAACCTTTCAAACGGAGGAATCCAGTTGAGCCAGTTAGCAAAGTCCTAAAAGTCAAAGTTTTCTGGTGGGTTTATGGAGAAAAGGGAATCCATTGTTTCTTTCTCTATGTCGTTGTCTCTAACCCATGTTTGCATGTTGATGTGTGGTTAACTAGCTCACTGCACTCAGTTTCTAACTGCTGATCAGCATTAGCATAGCACCGAAATGACCGCAATACACTGTGACTCACGTAGCTGCAGTCAATTATGAATTTACTGCACTTTACGCGTAATTCCTTCCAAACAACTGTATGGAGGTGGGATTCAGCTCTCTTCTGACACACGTAAATGTGAATAGTACCAGGCGGGAGACATCTAACAGTCGGTCACTTGCTTTATTATGCTTAGCGTCTCTAGCATTACACAAAGTATCTCTTCCGGTGTCCGTCCCCTTATGTGTTCCCACTACAACAGCTACGGGCAGAGACTGCAGAAGGGTGGACCAGAATGTCACGTTATATGTGATTATAAAATAGTAACTAATAGTTAATAATGAAAATAGTTCATAACTAAGGAACATTTCATTGCAAAAGTTGAACTTTATTATCAAATACAAATACACATATATGAAAAAAAAATAAATCAAAATGCTCTCTGGTATGGCCAAATGTGAAGGTGGGCTGTAGTTTGGGGACCACTGCTTTAGATGTTCTGTGGCCCACTGGGGGACAACAGGATCTTCCTGGGTCCAGATGTGTTAGACATGGTTAATGATGCAGGTCCACTTTGCCACTCTCTCTGGCTTTGATGAGGAAGAGGCTGCAGATGTGTTTTTAATACCAAGGACAACTATCCAGATGTGTTTGTCTAAACACCAAGGATAACTGTCCAGGCGTGTTTGTCTAAATACCAAGGACATCTCTCCAGATGTGTTTGTCTAAACATCAAGGACAACTGTCCAGATGTGTTTATCTAAACACCAAGGACAACTGTCCAGATGTGTTTATCTAAACACCAAGGACAACTGTCCAGATGTGTTTGTCTAAATACCAAGGACAACTGTCCCGAAGTTTTTGTCTAAATACCAAGGACAACTGTCCAGATGTGTTTGTTTAAACACCAAGGACAACTGTCAAGATGTGTTTGTCCAAATACCAAGGACAACTGTCCAGACGTGTTTGTCTAAACACCAAGGACAGCTGTCCAGACATGTTTGTCTAAACATGGCCCCCTATGGCTCAGGGGGCCGGGCCAAATGTGAAGGTGGGCTGTAGTTTGGCGGCTGTGGCTCAGTTGGTAGAGTGGGTCGCCCAAGGACAACTGTCCAGACGTGTTTGTCTAAATACCAAGGACAACAGTCCAGGCGTGTTTGTCTAAACACCAAGGACAACAGTCCAGACGTGTTTGTCTAAACACCAAGGACAACTGTCCCGAAGTTTTTGTCTAAATACCAAGGACAACTGTCCAGATGTGTTTGTTTAAACACCAAGGACAACTGTCAAGATGTGTTTGTCCAAATACCAAGGACAACTGTCCAGGCGTGTTTGTCTAAATACCAAGGACAACTGTCCAGGCGTGTTTGTCTAAACACCAAAGACAACCCTAATTCTAGAACACTAATCTTAAAATCGGTAACGCCATCACTAACAACGGCTGCTTATTTATCCAATATAATATCCATAATAAAAAATTTTTTATCATTATATATTATTTAACCATGGTGATATAATAATGGTTACCATTGTTATATAATAATGGTTACCATGGTGATATAGTCGTGTTACCATGGTGATATCACCGTGTTACCCCAGTGATATAGGAATGTTACCATGGTGATATAACAATGGTTACCATGGTGATATAATAGTGGTTACCAAGGTGATGTAGTCTTGTTACCATGGTGATATAGTAATGGTTACCATGGTGATATAATAATGTTACCATGCTGATATAATAATGGTTACCATGGTGATATAATAATGGTTACCATGGTGATATAGTAATGGTTACCATGGTGATATAATAATGGTTACCATGGTGATATTGTCATGCTCAGTAAAGTAAATGTTAACGACCCAGAGAGAGTAGGAACGTTGTTTGTTGCTGTGAAGAAACAAAAGGAGGAGCAAATGGTGGTGACGCAGAGTCATGACGAAACCATCCAAATAATTATTTTAGCAAATTTTTGTGAGATCGAGATATTTGACCCAGTTTAGTTTTTTTGCTCCACTCCCAGTGTCCCCTAAGAGGCTCCATAAGAATGAACAACTACACTGACTCGAGTGAAAAACAAGATGGTGATGGTTGGTTTTGAAATTTTTCTACAATCTGTCAAACATTCTAGAACTGTGACGTAGGGATGAGATTTGAACGACTCCGATTTGGATTAGTTTAACACCGATATTGACAACACCCTGATTTAAAAAAGGCACCAGGAGCAGTGTTGTTTTAAATCAATGTGGTGTTCAGATAACACTAATACATTCTATTTAACACTGTCACTGAAGATATAAGAGTCATTCTATTGTTATTTAATATTAACTTTATTAAAGGACTCATTCTATGCTTATTTATTAATATTGTTGTTCTTCATTGTTATTGAATTCATTGTGTGTTGGTTCTATTTATAAAAACGTTCAGATTGTTTTGTTTCCAGTTGTTTTTTCACGGTAGAAAAATGACTGGAGGTGGAACAACACAGTTTACTTCTACTTCCTCATACATGTCCATGACGCGCTGATGAGGCGTCTGTGATTGGCTCAGAATGTGTGAAGGAACACTCCCCCCTCCCCTCTGGCTCTGTGTGTGTTTACCATCCCAGAGTAACATCCAGCTAGGTTACAATAGAGGGGTAACTCTGGGTGACCCATCAGATTCCAATGGGGAATGACACATTTAACAGCCTCATATTTGCAGTGTACTATATCACATAAAATTAAAAAGGCAGCAACACAATGAAAGTCACCTAACATCGGTGTTCTAAGGTTAATAATGAATAATAATGTAATAATGAAGTTTCCTGTAAACAGGCCCTGGTCCAGGCTGGCACCTGGAGTACATTGATGTGAAAGACGAGACCATGGACCAGACGTTTCGGTTCCCATGTGACCGCTGGTTGGCTAAAAATGAAGATGACGGGCAGATAATGAGGGAGTTGGCCTGCGCCAACAACGACTCTGTAGATCTGAGCGATAAAACCAGTTAGTAAAAGTGGAAGTCTGTGGGCATAATTACAGCTTATCTAATTGGCACAGATGAAAGACTCAGCTGCTAATTACACACATTTGCCAGATGTGAAATGATAATAGTGTAACAATGTGTTTCTGCGTTTCACTACAGAATATGAAATCGCCACAACAACTGCAAACACAGATAACGCTTCCACCACGGAAAACGCCTGGATCGTGTTGGAGGGAAGAAAAGCACGTTCCAAAGACTTAGTTCTGGAGAATAAGAAGAAGAAGTTCTTATGGTAGGTCTTCAAAGACAGTCTAGGTTCTGTGGCCTCCCATAATCTGCTTTCTTTCTCATGTTTTGTTTTTCCACTGTCTTTTATCTTGTCACTTCACTTTCTGTTCTTCAAGTCTTTAGTCTCAGGAGACTTAATCCCATGAGACGCACAAAACAAAACCTCCCTGTATTTAACCCTTCACAGACAGTAGAAAATAAATTAAAAATCATCACATTCTGCTCGAACTCAATGTCACTGTCTTTTTTATTTTTGTTTTTTTCCCCAGTGGTGCCACTGACATATTCGAGTTTTCATCCAAACATGTTGGAGAAATTGCTGGCATATGTGTTGGTCACATAACAAAAGATGGTAAGAAGGCAAAAGGTGAATCTTTCTGGCATGTCATGGAGGTAGTGGTAACGGAAAAGGAGCTGGGAAACAAGTGAGTGGAATCACGTTACATTTTAAAATCCCTTGATTTTTTTTGCACCAAAGTTAAGCATGTGACCACAGAAGCCCCTATACGATAGAACATTAGATTTACTGACACTAGGAGGAGCTAGTGTGGCTAGGCTACTACAATAGAACATTAGATTTACTGACACTAGGAGGAGCTAGTGTGGCTAGACTACTACAATAGAACATTAGATTTACTGATGCTAGGAGGAGCTAGTGTGGCTAGACTACTACAATAGAACATTAGATTTACTGATGCTAGGAGGAGCTAGTGTGGCTAGGCTACTAGGATAGAACATTAGATTTACTGATGCTAGGAGGAGCTAGTGTGGCTAGGCTACTACAATAGAACATTAAATTTACTGATGCTAGGAGGAGCTAGTGTGGCTAAGCTACTATGATAGAACATTAGATTTACTGACGCTAGGAGGAGCTAGTGTGGCTAGGCTACTAGGATAGAACATTAGATTTACTGACGCTAGGAGGAGCTAGTGTGGCTAGGCTACTACAATAGAACATTAGATTTACTGATGCTAGGAGGAGCTAGTGTGGCTAGGCTACTACGAAAAAACATTAGATTTACTGATGCTAAGAGGAGCTAGTGTGGCTAGGCTACTACGATAGAACATTAGATTTACTGATGCTAGGGGGAGCTAGTGTGGCTAGGCTACTACGATAGAACATTAGATTTACTGCTGCTAGGAGGAGCTAGTGTGGCTAGGCTACTACGATAGAACATTAGATTTACTGATGCTAGGAGGAGCTAGTGTGGCTAGGCTACTACGATAGAACATTAGATTTACTGATGCTAGGAGGAGCTAACGTGGCTAGGCTACTACGATAAAACATTAGATTTACTCACGCGAGGAGGAGCTAGTGTGGCTAGGCTACTACAATAGAACATTAGATTTACTGATGCTAGGAGGAGCTAGTGTGGCTAGGCTACTACGATAGAACATTAGATTTACTGATGCTAGGAGGAGCTAGTGTGGCTAGGCTACTAGGATAGAACATTAGATTTACTGACACTAGGAGGAGCTAGTGTGGCTAGGCTATTACGATAGAACATTAGATTTACTGACGCGAGGAGGAGCTAGTGTGGCTAGGCTACTACAATAGAACATTAGATTTACTGATGCTAGGAGGAGCTAGTCTGGCTAGGCTACTAGGATAGAACATTAGATTTACTGATGCTAGGAGGAGCTAGTGTGGCTAGGCTACTACAATAGAACATTAGATTTACTGATGCTAGGAGGAGCTAGTCTGGCTAGGCTACTAGGATAGAACATTAGATTTACTGATGCTAGGAGGAGCTAGTGTGGCTAGGCTACTAGGATAGAACATTAGATTTACTGATGCTAGGAGGAGCTAGTGTGGCTAGGCTACTACGATAGAACATTAGATTTACTGATGCTAGGAGGAGCTAGTGTGGCTAGGCTACTACAATAGAACATTAGATTTACTGATGCTAGGAGGAGCTAGTGTGGCTAGGCTACTACAATAGAACATTAGATTTACTGATGCTAGGAGGAGCTAGTGTGGCTAGGCTACTAGGATAGAACATTAGATTTACTGATGCTAGGAGGAGCTAGTGTGGCTAGGCTACTACCATAGAACATTAGATTTACTGATGCTAGGAGGAGCTAGTGTGGCTAGGCTACTAGGATAGAACATTAGATTTACTGATGCTAGGAGGAGCTAGTGTGGCTAGGCTACTACGATAGAACATTAGATTTACTGATGCTAGGAGGAGCTAGTGTGGCTAGGCTACTAGGATAGAACATTAGATTTACTGATCCTAGGAGGAGCTAGTGTGGCTAGGCTACTACAATAGAACATTAGATTTACTGATGCTAGGAGGAGCTAGTGTGGCTAGGCTACTAGGATAGAACTTTAGATTTACTGATGCTAGGAGGACCTAGTGTGGCTAGGCTACTACGATAGAACATTAGATTTACTGATGCTAGGAGGAGCTAGTGTGGCTAGGCTACTAGGATAGAACATTAGATTTACTGATGCTAGGAGGACCTAGTGTGGCTAGGCTACTATGATAGAACATTGGATTTACTGACGCTAGGAGGAGCTAGTGTGGCTAGGTTAACATCACATTATCAGTCACTTTAAATTTTTTAACCCCGAGACAAAATAATTCAGATATTTAATTTCAGTGCAAAAAAAATAAAATACATTTTGATGCTTAGTTTCAGTGTAAAAAAACTTCAGTGTCTGTTGAAATTCTAAATGTGTTGAGACAGACTTGCATCTTCGATACAGTCAAACATCGATGGTGATGACAATAAACTTGAATCCACTTCTTGTCTTCAGGTATTTCTTCCGCTGTGATTCTCAAATTCCACTGGCAGCCAAAAAGGACCAGTTCCAGACATTTGAGTGTTACAAATCTGTCGAGAGCTTTGCCAGTAAAGTTCGCAACTTGGTGCCCGTCAAGTATGAGATCATCGTCATCACAGGTGACATTAAAGGCGCAGGCACAGACGCCAATGTATTCATCACCATGTATGGCATCAACGGCGACTCGGGCAAACGTCAACTCAGGCAGAAGTTTCGCAACCTTTTCGAACGAGGACGAACTGACCGTTTCGTGCTGGAGATGCTGGACCTGGGGGAGCTGTTGAGGGTCAAAGTAGAGCACGACGACACGGCGTCCAGCAGCGGCTGGTATTTAGAGTGTGTGGAGGTGACCAACACCGCCAACTCTGTGACCACCATCTTTATGTGTGGAAAGTGGCTGGACAAAAACAAAGCCGATGGACAGATTGAGCGTGTGCTTTACCCCAGGTATTAGGAGGCCAAGAATCCAAAAGTGGCCAGGTATGTTTGTGCCAACTTTCTAGGTCACAGGTGTCAAACATGTGGCCCGGGGGCTAAATCCGGCCTGCCCAAGGGTCCAGTCTGGGCCTGGGGACGCATTTGTGAAATAAAAAAATTGTTATTCAGACATGAACAATCATTTTAGTTCAGGTTCCACAGTCAGTGCAATAGGTAGGTTTCAGTCACATGACTATGATGACGTTGAAACTTCAGCTGGAGGGCAGGAAGTAACCATGGAGACTGTCGCTAAGGAGGAAACCATTAAAGAGTGTTTATTGTAGGGATTTAGATCCAGTGTCAGAAAACAGATACATACAGTTTGTTAAAAATTTAGTGAACATGACCCTAACATCCTACTACACCACCCTAATATTAACATCCTACTACACCACCCTAACAATAACATCCTACTACACCACCCCAACACTAACATCATACTACACCACCCTAATACTAACATCATACTACACCACCCTAACACTAACATCCTACTACACCACCCTAACACTAAAATCCTACTACACCACCATAACACTAATATCCTACTACACCACCCCAACATCCTACTACACCACCCGAACACTAACATCGTACTACACCACCCTAACAATAACATCCTACTACACCACCCTAACAATAACATCCTACTACACCACCCTAACAATAACATCCTACTACACCACCTGAACACTAACATCCTACTACACCACCCTAATACTAACATCCTACTACACCACCCTAACACTAACATCCTAATACACCACCCTAATACTAACAACATACTACACCACCCAACACTAACATCCTACTACACCACCCTAACATCCTACTACACCATCCCAACACTAACATCATACTACACCACCCTAACACTAATATCCTACTACACCACCCTAACACTAATATCCTACTACACCACCCTAACACTAATATCCTACTACACCACCCTAACACTAACATCATACTACACCACCCTAACATCATACTACACCATCCCAACACTAACATCCTACTACACCACCCTAACACTAACATCATACTACACCACCCTAACATCATACTACACCATCCCAACACTAACATCATACTACACCACCCTAACACTAATATCCTACTACACCACCCTAACATCATACTACACCATCCCAACACTAACATCATACTACACCACCCTAACACTAATATCCTACTACACCACCCTAACATCATACTACACCATCCCAACACTAACATCATTCTACACCACCCTAACATCCTACTACACCATCCCAACACTAACATCATACTACACCACCCTAACACTAATATCCTACTACACCACCCTAACACTAATATCCTACTACACCACCCTAACACTAACATCATACTACACCACCCTAACATCATACTACACCACCCTAACACTAACATCCTACTACACCACCCTAACACTAACATCCTACTACACCACCCGAACACTAACATCCTACTACACCACCCTAACACTAACATCCTACTACACCACCCTAACACTAACATCCTACTACACCACCCGAACACTAGCATCCTACTACACCACCCTAACACTAACATCCTACTACACCACCTGAACAATAACATCCTACTACACCACCCTAACATCCTACTACACCATCCCAACACTAACATCCTACTACACCACCCTAACACTAACATCCTACTACACCACCCTAACACTAACATCCTACTACACCACCCTAACACTAACATCCTACTACACCACCCTAACACTAACATCCTACTACACCACCCCAACACTAACATCCTACTACACCACCCTAACACCAACATCCTACTAACATCCAATCATGTTTCACATATTATCACCTGCAGTAGTTCGAAGCAGTGGTTCAGTCAGTCAGATGTATCGGTGACTGGAGAAGATTTCAAGTCTTCTACGGTTTTCTGAGGTGATACTCAATGTTTACTTTGTAATGTTTAGAAGCCATTTACGCGACCTGTGTCAAAGAGCACCTGTATGAAATGCATCAGCTGTCTAAAGGTTGTTGTTGGTGTTAGCTTAGCCACGGTGGACATGATTAGCTGCATTAGCTTAGCCATGGTGGACATGGTTAGCTGCATTAGCTTAGCCATGGTGGACATGGTTAGCTGCATTAGCCGTGTGATTATCTGCTCCTTTTGAGAATATTGATGTTGTTTCTACAAAAATGTAACTTGTAAATTAAAAGTTCTTCACAGATTAATGTCCATATTCTGTAGCTTTGAGTCATGACACTGACATTTTTATTGTATCTATACTATTCAGCAGTGGCGGCCGGTCCGCTTGGGTGCAGGGGCGCGGACGTGGAAAAAAACCATAATTTGATCTCAAAACATTTAAATGAACAGGCTAACATCTTTGATATATTTATTAAAGTATTAATTTAACATAGTTCTAATATTTGTCATTTAATCCTTTGCAACGATATCGTTCATATTCACTAAACCAGTTACACTTTTCTTACGTTAAGTTGTTCCGTTGAACGTCCACCGTTGTGTCCATTAACTGAACATAGAGTCACTCTAGCAGGACTCTACACCTGACATAATACATTTGATAGGAGGCCACAGGGGCGCATGTACATGAGTCCAGCAGCCTGGCTGTTGTTTATTGGCTGGAAAATATGGAACGTCATCATGTTCAAAGATGTGTAAAATACCATGACCTTACGACCCCTTACTGCTTTACTTCCTGATTATGCTGTTCACTTCCTGTCTGGCTCCTCCTGTTAACTTTACATGTTAACACCGAGTGATTTAGTGAAAAAAATGATGGACGACGACAAGAGGAAAAGTGGTTCAGTAACTACGTGTGTTATGGTTGGATGTAGAAGCTGAAGAAAACAGGTAAAGGAGTGGTTAGATAGAGAGGGTTTGAACTACAAACCTGCTACAAAGACACTGTGGTCAAGTGAGCTGTGATTGGCTGTTAAAGCAGCCGCCACTTCCATCTGATGTTAAGTTCATTAACTTTAACTTTAGTTATGAAACTGTTAATACTGTTAATTGTCAACTTGTCATACACTAACGTTAGCACCAGTGTTTTTACTAAAACAGCTGATTAGCATCTAAGCTAATGTTCATAAACAGTAGAGCTGGATGTGTTTGTTTGATTGACAGGTCGCCTACAGTGTGTGTGTGTAAGGTTGTCAAACGACCCTTAAATACGGAATTGTCCCAAATTAAAAACAAACTTACGTCCAGTATTGAACTGAACTTTAAACAAAACGAAATTAGTATTTTACCATTAATGATTATATTAAAAAAATCTGACGTCTGTGTGTGTGTGTGTCTGTGTGTGTGTGTATGTGTGTGTGTATGTGTGTGTGTGTGTGTGTGTGTGTATGTTTGTGTGTGTGTGTATGTGTGTGTATGTGTGTATGTATGTGTGTGTGTGTGTATGTGTGTGTGTGTGTGTGTATGTGTGTATGTGTGTATGTATGTGTGTTTGTGTGTGTGTGTGTGTGTGTCAGTCCACTTTATTCTTCTATATTAGTTCTTTATTTGCAGATATTGATCCTCAGATGTTGTCAGATTGTTCATATCTTTTCTGTTTATTTCAATAGAATCCATGAAATTCGCACAAATCTTGTGGTTGGTTCCGTTGGGTCACATGGTCATATTATGGTCCAGGTCTGAACCACATTCAGGTGGGGGATAATAAGTCCAACTCCAGCCTCATAGTTGAACAGATGTTGTTGTGTTTGGGGTTAAATCCCAAATAAATAAATAAATAGTGATGTGTACAAGTGTGTGTTTTATTTAGTATTAATAAATACCAACTATATTCTGGTCCAATAGTGATAGGAAACACAGTAACGCTGCACACTTTACTATTGTTGTTGTTTGGACTTTGGTGCATGTGCTTTGATAGTGAATGAAGTGTTAACGTCACAGACATGTGGAGAGGAGCTGCGTAAACAACATCTATCTGGATCTGTTTTTAACTAACATTTGTCACAGCCTCATAACCACGCCTTGATAAGATACATTTGATTAATTATTGATAATTACACTGAGACCACCCAAGAGAAAAGTTCAGCGGACGCCACTGCTATTCAGTATCAATAATACAATTAATCAATTGAATTTTATGAACAATATTGCACATTATTTATTTCAAATGCAATCCAATCATTTCTGCTAATCTGGTGTATTGATCACATTATATTGATGTATTATTGATTGCATCTTGAGTATTTAATACAGATATTGTTGTATCTATTTTTGTGTTCAGTTAAATTTCTGAACCATTATTTTGAAAGGTTATTCACTGATGCACTGTTTATTACATGGTTTTGTTTGTCTTACTTTAATATGGTCCTAATTTAAAATCAATAGTTCAGTGTGTGTTTCTCTGTCCTAAATCTGATCCTCTGCTCACTGACCTTTAACCTTTATCATTACTGTTCCATTACACACCTTTAACAGTGTTCACACACATATGAGCCTTAGTACTTTTATAATAACACATATACCACACTAGTGTCATCAGTGACTGAACCGCTCAGGTACTAATGCACTGGCTGCTTATGGGCCCAAGTTCACCCCTGTTCGATACCTTGGGGGTCGGTTAGGGTTCCAGTTTTCTGTCCCAGTCCAACCTTGGTCCACATTCTTATGTCCATGTCTTCTACCTGTTCTTCTCTGTTTTCACTCCTTAGTTCAAGGAGGTTCAGGTCCAGTCCTTCAGGACCACTATCCTGCATGTTTTAGACCACAGCTGTCAAACATGTGGCCCGGGGGCCAAAGCTGGTCCACCAAAGGGTCCAGTCCAGCTGGTGGATGAATTTATGAAATGAAAAAATGACACTCAAGATATTAAAGATGTTTAAATGATTTTAGGTTAATTTAATATAAAGTTGGTCAGAGCAGTAAAATACTGTCATAATAAACTATAAATAATAAAAACACACATTGACATTATTTTTTAATGAAAACAACATTTACAGATGATTCTTTAACAACAATGTGAAGAAGTAAATGTGTTGAGTGTGTGTCATGTGACCAATATTCTATTACTGTGTTTGTGTTTTAGTTGATCCATAGTGATCTGGAAGTTATGATGCACATGTAGAAATTATCAACTAAGACTTCATTAACATTTAATGTATTTTTCTGCTAAATGTCAGGGGTGGTTAATATTTAATATTTGTTCATGTTATGTTCATAGATGGAAACATTTTCTTTCTGGATTTTTTCACTCAAAAACACAGAACACTTTACAGTCGACATTATTAACAAGTTGTTATTCTGTTATTATTTATAATATTAACTGGTTTAGGTCAGTTTATATTATATTAGCCAATGTGGCCCCTGAACTAAAGTGAGTTTGACACTAGTTTAGATGGATCCATTTTCTAACTCACCTGATCCAAACCCTGTAGAACCTGATAAAGACCTTCAGCTCCTGGAAGAGGAGAACATTTCAAACATGCAGGATAGTGGATCCTGGATCAGGACTGGACTCTCCAGGACCTGGACTGGACTCTCCAGGACCTGGACTGGACTCGACCCTGCTGCTCTGGTTGATCTTTTTCACTCTTTTCCTCGTCTCATCCTTTTGGTCTCTGTCTTTAAGTGTTGACCTTTGACCTGTACTCTTCATGTTTCAGCCCTTTACTATTTTTCGGCGATTGTCATTTGTTAATGGAGGGTTCAAAATAACATTCTGTTTAGGGTCCCAGTTTGTCCAGGAGTGGCCCTGATGCTGATAATTTTAGACTTTTCTGTGTTAGGATGAACAGGTCAGTGTCACTACTGTGTTTATACAGCTGTTGTGAGTTAGCCAATTAGAACACAGGACTGAAAGAGGCGGGGTTGGCAACTTTTAGCAACAAAATCGCTAACCCCACCCCGTCATGTCTCCTGACCCCCCCTCTCAATCTCACTCCAAGCTGTGTTGGAAACTTCAGAGCCCTGATCGTGTACCATTTACGTATTGCGTAGTTACAAAATACTGGTTAGCAAAATAATTCTATTATAACAAACCTAAGGAGTTCATTCAGCAGAACGTTCTGGATCTTTTCTTCGTGTTGGAAATGGTATCAGTACATGAGGGTCACAAATGTAACCAGACATTCCTTTATTGGATTGGTGAAGATGACTAAATACTTGCGTCCACTTCTTGAGCAATGTGTGTCATTATGACAGAACAATGTGAAACAGGAATATTGATAAAATCACCTTAAAACCTTTCATTCCTTTAATACAAGCTGCAGGTTGGGTCACTGCAATTATTATTCTATCAAGCTTCGAGGACTTTGGGTAGTTGTGACCTTTGTCCCAGAAAGACCCGCACACATGCACTGATGATGCTGATCTGAGTTATTCAATCTGAAGTGGGTCATCATAATAACCCATAAATATTCACAACTCCACATTTTTCTTTTTGTAAATGTTAATATCACATATTTACACTAAAACAATATAGAATTTTATCAAAAATGTAAATAACCTAAACAAATGTGACGAATTTGAAAAATGCTAAAACAAAAGCATAATGTTAAAATTCTTCTGTTTGTTTCACTTTGTTCATGTTATTCACGTTGGATGAAAAGACCTTTCGTCAATTTCTACATATATTGACGGGCACTCGCTCACTTTGGGTCAGCCTGCACATGCATATATATATATGCATATTGTTTTTTCACTCTAAAATATAGAGAAAAATTTGGAGTTGGCATTATTTATTTAGGCTATAAATACAGTATGTGAATATTTCAAAGCTTCGGCTTCATTTCAGATCAAATTTAGCTGAATATGTCCCCTGAACTAACATGATTTGACACCTCTGCTCCAGTTCATACCTC
The DNA here is from genome assembly GCA_020466265.1 of Siphamia tubifer. Classification (NCBI taxonomy): domain Eukaryota; kingdom Metazoa; phylum Chordata; class Actinopteri; order Kurtiformes; family Apogonidae; genus Siphamia; species Siphamia tubifer. Next base: position 53,273,426 of record CM035791.1, on the reverse strand, counting down.
CGCAGATGTTAATCTGCACAGCGTCTAAATGGGTCTGTTTTTTTTCTTTACTTCATAAAAAATGCCATTTCCTATTGTCCTGTCTTATACCAACTCAGAATAAACTAAAACTGACTTTAAAACTGGAGCCTGAAGCAGATCTGCTAACATTTATTCTAATGTTTCTTCCCTTGTTTCCTTTGTTTAGTGTGTACAGACCTTTTTCCCAGATATTTAGGCTTAAAAACCAGGCTGTTTTTTTTCAGACAGTAATTACACCTGTTCTTATGCTTTAATGCCTCAGAATATGTTTTGTGTAAAAGGTGTCATTTCATGCTAAAATGTCCACTTTAGGTAGTTTTTCAGTGAATGTTACTCCCAGTGGAGAGTTCATCCACTGATACTTAGAGGGAAAGAACATGGTCAATGCAGGAAAACATATCTGTGTTTGTAGATGTAATGTTGTAGATGACAACAAAAACATAGACCCCTTAACTGTCCACATCCTTCAAACGTAAGAGGACTCAAAAAACTGGAAACGTTGGTGTTTATATAGATGACCATTTATATAGATGACTATTTATATAGATGACCATTTACAGAGATGACCGTTTACAGAGATGACCGTTTATAGAGATGACCGTTTACAGAGATGACCGTTTATATAGATGATGGTTTATAGAGATGACAGTTTATATAGATGACAGTTTATATAGATGACCGTTTACAGAGATGACCGTTTACAGAGATGACCGTTTACAGAGATGACCGTTTATAGAGATGACCGTTTACAGAGATGACCGTTTACAGAGATGACCGTTTATATAGATGATGGTTTATAGAGATGACAGTTTATATAGATGACCGTTTATAGAGATGACCGTTTACACAGATGACCGTTTATATAGATGACAGTTTATATAGATGACCGTTTATAGAGATGACCGTTTACAGAGATGACCGTTTACAGAGATGACAGTTTATATAGATGACCGTTTATAGAGGTGATCGTCCACCACATGAATAAGACATTTTGAAACTGAAATTTCAAGTTTTTACCTTGAATGTTCAAAACAAAAAAGCAAAAAAAAAAAAACACCCAATGCATTAAAATTAAAAACAGGTATGGAAAGTTTTTTGTCAAGTGAAATATAATTTTCATTTACTTTGGTAATTCTTTTGAAAAAAATTTTTTTTTTCATTGTTGACTTTCAATTATAGTTTAATATTTGAGGTTTTCTTTGTCAGTTGGGTATTTTATCTTTTCAGATCTTATTGTTTCACTTTCAGATCTTTTTTCTTCTTTGTCTTGCACGCTTTAATGGAAATGTCAGATTTATGCTGAAAAGAATGTATAAGAACACCAAAAGACAGCACGGGGTAAATGAGTTGTCAGCATTTTAGGCAGTTTATTTGAAAAACACATACAAAAAGATCATGTACAAGACAATAAATAAAAAAGAGACAGAACAGTTTGGGTTAAGCTATGCAACTTTTTGCATCATCATTAGTAATAAATACAGTACAAAATCCACCCAGAGTGAATCTAAAGATTTTCCACAATATTCACTGATCATGTTATTCTTCGTTATGATTTAGCTATTGCTTTCATATTATTGATACATACTTCTACTTTTCTATAAAATACTCAAGATCATAAAACATTGCGCGGTTACAGCAAAACAGCAGTGTGTTGTACAAAGATGGCCACTTCCCTTTTTCACTGGCAGGTTAATAATCAACATTTTTTCAGCAGCAAAGAAACATCTGAAATATTCAAGGTACAGCATCATATTAAACACATCTACAGAGCTACTCCCACATACACATAGGAAAACCTGAGAAGGACATGCATTAAAAAGCTTGTGCTTTAAGTTCTACTGTTCATTCCGGTTCATCAGCTTGAGTTAATACTATGGCTACTGTCCAGTTCACTCTGGAGTAAATGGGGAACAACTGTGGAGAACATGGGGTAAGGCCAGTGAGAGCACGAAATGAAAGAATAGTAAGACCAGCCAGCTTCATTCCAATCCAATACATGTTAGAATCATTTGCAGGATTAGTAGAGTATTAATAAGAAATGCACACAGCGAAAACATAGTAGTTAGCTTATTATACCCAGGTGTAAAACACTATCTAATATTGTATAACCACAGTACACCAGAAATTTGCTCAATAAGATCAATGGCTCAAGTTAGCATGTTAGATACTTTCCAAAATCCCACACAAAGCAAGTGCGAGCGATACATAAGAACACATAGTACAGCACATTATGTGGGTCCTAAAGCAGGGGTCTCAAACATGCGGCCCAGGGGCCAAACGTGGCCCACCAAAGGTTCCAATGTGGCCCATGGGGTGAATTTGCAAAGTGCAAAAATAGTTTGGATATGAACAATCATTTCAGTTCAGGTTTTACATTCAGACCATGAAAATATTACCATAATAATCCATAAACACTCACAACTACACATTTTTCTCATTGTAAATGTTAATATTTTCACATATTCACACTAAAGCAAAGTATAATTTTGTGAAAAAAAATTTAGATACATATATATATATATATATATATATATATATATATATATATATATATATATATATATATATATATATATATATATATATATATATATATATATATATATATATATTCCTTATTTTTTATTGTTTTGGCTGGTGCGATTTATAGTCTGGAAAATACAATAATCTGAATAAATACGAAGAATTTGAAATACTTTAGGAGCTGCACAATATATAATATATATAAATGCAGGTTGCAATATTCATATCGCAAAGATGGTTAATCATTTATTTATTTATTTTTCACCACCCCGCGAAGGGGAGAAGGGGATTGTTTTTGAGCCTGTTTGTTTGTTTGTTTGTTTGTTTGTAAGCCGCTTTACACAAAAACTGCTGGACCAATGGACACAGTTTGTTTTTCATGATATATTGAAAAACAAAAAACACTGACTTTTTATTCAGTTTTGTGTTTTTTAAATAACCCTCAGCTTTAACACAAACTTTTATGAACATCTACACAATCAATAAATCAAATATGAAAATATCAGATTTTTACTTAAACATACAAACATAATAAGAGACTAAATGTTGATGAATGACTTCAGAAATGTGATAAACTCTTACAGAATTGACCCTGGGCCTGTTTGGGTTAAAGAATATTTTTATTACAAGATGAAATTGGTATTTCTGTATATGAATGATAAATATTGCAGTATTATCCTATTATTCCTGTACACCCTTATCACATATTGCAAGTTTTGCTAATATCGTGAAGCCCTACCTCCATGCTTTCTTCCAATTTGATGTGGAAAATAATATTTTATTATGCCTAAAAAATAACTTCAAATTTGTGTCTTTGTTTTAGTGCAAAAAAATGACATTGAATTATGAAAATGTTTATATCTACAAACTATCCTGTTACAATAAAATGTGAAAAACCTGAAGAAATAGAAACAAATTAAAATGTCAAAGAAAGTGAAGCACATTTTGATAAATTTTCTGCTTCTGTTCAGAAGTATTTAGTGTCTTTGTAGAACGGATCCATAATAAAACACAATGATAATTCGATACAGAACATGATAAAAATTATTTGAATTAATAATTTTAGGTTATTGTTTTTTACTTGGATAATTTATAAAAGTATGTTTTTCATAATTTGATGTTTTGTTTTAGCACAAATACAGCAACCACTATTTGGACTTGTCATTATTTATAGATTATTATGTTATTTTACTGGTCTGGCTCACTGCAGAGAAAACTGGGTTAAATCTGGCCCCTGAAGAAAATGGGTTTGAGACTCCTGTCCTAAAGTAATATGATTGAATATAAAGAACACACACAAAACAAAAACAAAAAATCGAATATGACTGATAATGGGATATAATGTAGTATCGTAACGACAGCAAGTGAATTGTACTGTACCTAACCCATAAAGATATAAAAGGGCAGTACCCCATCATCTGCTTTAGATTAAAGCAGGGGATGGGATTTATTCACCAAAGAAAAAGAAAGAAGGAAAATCAAGATGTCATGAATGGAATGTCGTCCAGATCAACAGCACTATGCTGGCTAAAAATGTGTTGGGAAGAACACCCCCCCACTCAATTTTTCAACAAGTTTCTTTTTTTTTCTCCTTTGAAAAAGAAAACACAGACGGCATGCAAAAGCATCCCCACCGACCAATGCATAATGAGGTATTGTTTTTTTTTATATATATTTTGTGTTATTTTAAATAAATATATTGATTAAATTGCAAAGTTATGAGATAGAGACATTAAATATTCCACCACAATAGCTAGCTAGCTACAGTTAGTAATAAATAATGATTGTTAAATACTTAAGGCATCTTTAATCACAGCATTCTATGTGAAACTAGCAAACCTCCATTTTCATCCATCTGTAATTTTTTGGATGGAGGTTTCATACGAAAAGAAAAACAAAACAAAAAAAGCAACACAAACAGTCACCCTCCAATAATACACAAGGAAGCATGAAAATACTCGGAACTGAACAGAAACACAAAATCTAGGACAAGAAGAACCCACGCCACCAAACCAAAAAAATCAGGCAACTCCATATTATAGTGCATTTACAAACACAAGCTACATTAGAACAACATTGAATGTTTTTGCAGCATTGCAGCTTTTTCTTCACTATGGTTAAAATGGACAAGGACTTGGCGCAACTAGTACGATGTCCAGATTGGCATGTGAGCAGAAATAAAAAATAAAATAAAAAAAAATAAAATAAAAAATACCATAATAAGGGAAGGAAACAAATGGCAGAAAGACAAGTTGAAATAAAAATTAAAAGTTAAATGTTCAGAAAGATTTGTTTGGTATTTTTCAAATGGATGGCTTTTTCTCCCTTTCACACAACGCCAACATGGTTCATGCATGATAATAGAAAAGGCTTCTATCACTGAACATATCACAGTTGTTCTAGCAGTACCATACACTACTAACCATGGGAGGGGAGACAATCATACACATTCTAGCAACATCTCACAGGCAAACTAGTTACTTTTATTTTCCCTGTAACACCAGACAGTCTTTTTTTTATCAAACAGTGGGAGCAACTCAGATTGAAATGAAAGGAGCCGATACGCCACAGAGGCGATTGACTGGATATAGAAATCACATGTGCTTGTTCGATAGGCAATAAGGTTCTAGTAATAGGTCATAGAAATGTCAGATGTTTCTCTCCTTAGATGGCAAGACTCAGGCACTGCATCCTCAAGCCCATGCCGGCCTCTCACGATCACATGCCACGAACCAGGCGAGTTTCCGTCAGACGCACACCTGCGAGCAGCTCCTAACGTTAAGAGAGAATGCTACGCATGGGTTTAGATCTGAGTCTGAGGGCAACTACGGTGAGGTGAGAGAAGGGGTGTGGGAGAGGGGGAGGGGTTTAAGCTGCGTTTCCACTCCATGGTATCAGCTCTACTCCAGACCATGTGCTTTTCCAAAACAGATACTAAGGTACCTCCACGTCATCATGAGGTGCCATCAAGCTAACGCTCATGGCACCAAACAGGCCTTTTACGTAGTGGAAATGGACCAAAGCCAGTAGAATTGGGTAGAGCTGCATTAGGTGCATTCTCCACTACATGGTATCGGCTCTACTCGGTTGTACTCCAGTCAGCTCAGGGACCAAGTACTTTTCCTTGAGAGCGTTTCCATTACAGATACTATCGTACCTGGACGTCATTGTAAGGCACCGTTAAGCTAACGCTGATTTTTATCGTCACCAAAGACAGAAATGTCTGAACCTCCATGATCGACCACAGTGTACTTTTACAGAATGAATTTAACTGACCGCTCTGTTTACTCTAACTCCAATCTAGTTTTTGTAAATGGCGCTCAGTCATTGATAATGCAATGACGCAAAGACAATTCCACCAGTCAGTGTTAACACTGATGACGTCATAATATAGTATCGCTTGGAACCTCAGCGGAGTAGATACCAAAAATCTAGGACAGGGTACAATGGGATCGGGTACTTTTGCGTAGTACTACATGGTGTGGGCTCAGGGACCACATACTGTTCCTTGAGAGCATTTCCATCACAGATACTATCAGACCTAAATGTCATTGCAAGTGATTATTATCGTCATTCACCAAAGATAGAAATGTCTCAACCTCCACGACCGGCTATGTAGGTAGTTTTACAGACTGAATTTATCTGACCTCTGTGTTTACCGTAACTCTGAATCTAGTGTTTTCTTTAAATGGTACACACACATTGATAACGCAATGATGCAAAGACAACTCCACCAATCAGTGTCTACACTGATGATATGTCATGTTATAGTATCGCTTGGAACCTCAGCGGTATAGATACCAAAAATGTAAGACTGGGTACAATGGGACCAGGTCCTTTTTTGTAGTGGAAATAGGGCTGGGCACCGAAATTCGGTTCCTTCATGGCACTGACCGAAATGTGCTGATTCTTAAGCGTATCAAAACATGCCCCTTCATTCAATTCCACGTTTTGATACCCAGAGATTAATCATTTGATTATGATCTGATAATGTCACCTGTGATTGACTGGAACATGCATGGCTGCGTGCACATGCAGGCAGAGCGGACGTAGCCTTCACTCTATCACAGCACTGCATGCAGGAAAATACGGTCACACCCCCTTACCAGAGACCGTTAATTACCATGGTTACTATAGAATTTTTTTTTGCCCACCTTAACACAGATAGGTTTCGTCTTTGGAGTTGTAGTGAGCGACTTTGCTGCCTTGTTGTGAGAACCTACGAACATGCCTTTGAGGTCAAAAGCCTGGCTCGACTTCTCTAGAATGGACAACTGTACTTCTCGGTGTAATATCTGTGACAAAAACATCTCGAGCAAGTCGGGCAACACATCAAATTTAATGTAACACCTGACGGTCCACAGGATTAATTTAAGAGCGGAAAGCTGCACCTTCAACTGCCACTGTATCCTCGTCTTCACCTGACTCAACTTCTCAGCTTTCCGTGGAAGTTTTACCATCAAACTCATCCAAGAGTAAAGAGGACGAGAAAACTGTTAACTCTTTCAACTCTGTTCATGTTTTTTTCGCACTAGAAATAACTTTGAAAAGTTTAAATTCAATCTAAATGTTGAATTGAGAACCTTTAAAAAAACCAAACAAACAGTAATTTACCAATGTTTGTTAATGTAAATGACGGTATGTTCTTTGACAGAACTTCATGTTCTTTTTGCACTGGAAATAAAAAAATTAAACTCCAATGTGTGAAAGGGAATTTATAGTTCAATTTTCATTTTATTAAAAGTGATCTTATGAAATGGGTATCAAAATAGGTATCGTTTTGGAACCGGTATAGAAGTGAAGGTATCGCTATTGGTACTGGTATCGAAATTTTTTAATTGATACCCAGCCCTAAGTGGAAAAGCAACAAAGTGAATAGAACCGGGTAGAGCGAATACTAGTGGAAATGCGGCATTAGGTGCATTCTGGTCGTCCTCTATGAATGAGTGTGATCATCAGTCATCAGAGTATATGGTTCACATGCACAGACACAGTCCCCGTTTCTACTGCTCCACAATAACAACACAGCCCAAGCCTGTCATACAGCATGCACATCTGTGGCCTCCACTCTAGATTATAGAGGCCCTACTACAACACTACACAGATCACTGAAAGCCATGCCTACAGTTAGCGCTTTAGCATCAACTTTGATGGCTGCTAACTGGAAATCCAATACCATGTTAGACGACAACGAGGGATTTTTGGCCTTTTTTTTTACATGACTTCGCTCTTTCCTGGTTTTCACCTCATCTGAATACTCACACTGTTAACAAGCTGTCATCACCCCTCGACTTTTATTTTTCACAAACATATTTCTGAAAGCAAAGGCTTTTTTGCTTGCTACACAACACTGTTACTCTGTAAATACTTATTTCAGTACTATACTCCATAACACCACAAGCGTTCAGCTACAAGATTTCACACCAAACAACCTCATGCTAATCATTTTTGTTATTTTCTGTACAGATGTGCTGAGGGCTTGGGCAGAGTGCAGCTTCAAGGATTTTTTTCACAGGCCTAGGAAGAGGTGTTTTTTTTTTAGTTTAGTGGCAGAGAAATGGCCCTAATACGACCATCAGGAGGGTGGGAGTCAAAGAGCTGTATGAAGAAATGCATAATCTGACAGTGTGGCATGAAGCCTCAGCACATCTGTCCATACGTTAGCACTCCTACCTTTAGCATCCACCCTTCAGTCCAGTCTATCTATGCATCAACCCCAGTTCCTCGTTGTGTTGTAGGTGAGTGTGCTTTGTTGATCCCTCTGTCACGGCCGTCTTTAGAAGGCAGGCTCGTTGGATGATACAGAAGGGAAGAAGAAGAAGGGTGTTTGGCAGAGCTTCCCACAGGAAGAGGGAGGCAATGGAGAATTACCAGACCAGATCCACAGCTGCCACAGTTAAAACCATCTATCAACTGTCAGGGGTCAGCTGGGTCTCAATGTCCACCCTACATATAGGGCATTTCCTGCTGGTGGCCAGCCATTGGTCCACACACGCTTGGTGGAAGAGATGCATGCAGGGTAATCTCCTAAAAAAAAAGGGAGGGGGGGATGCAGTATGAACATAGTTGGTGAATACAGTTTATGATTCACTGTGTGGACAAAAAAAAATGAGGGCGATAAAATGCAGATTAATCTGATTAAAAAGTTTTAACACAATTAAACAGAACAGTTGTTTTGTTGAAGGTATTCAATAAACATGTTTTATCACGTTTTTTGTGTTTCAGAAGAGTTTTTGAATGTGTTTTGGATTTTTCATCACTTGTTTGTGTTAATTTATATTCTCTGAATTTTAGTGGATTTCAGGATGTTTTGTATATTTATTGCTTCACATTTTTTGTGTTTTAGTGTATTTTGTGGAAAAGGTCTGACAGAACCATACATCTCCCCAGTAGGTCTGGTATGACCTTACATGTCCCCAGTAGGTATGGCAGAACCTTACATGTCCCCAGTTGGTCTGAAAGAACCCTGCATGTCCCCAGTAGGTCTGTCAGGACCTTACATGTCCCCAATAGGTCTGACAGAACCTTACATGTCCCCAGTAGGTCTGGCAGAACCTTACATGTCCCCAGTAGGTCTGGCACAAACTTACATGTCCCCAATAGGTCTGACAGAACCTTGCATGTCCCCAGTAGTAGGTCAGGTAGGACCTTACATGTCCCCAGTAGGTCTGAAAGAATCTTCCATGTCCCCAGTAGGTCTGTCAGGACCTTACATGTCCCCAATAGGTCTGACAGAACCTTACATGTCCCCAGTAGGTCTGGCAGAACCTTACATGTCCCCAGTAGGTCTGGCACAAACTTACATGTCCCCAATAGGTCTGAAAGAATCTTGCATGTCCCCAGTAGGTCTGTCAGGACCTTACATGTCCCCAATAGGTCTGACAGAACCTTACATGTCCCCAGTAAGTCTGACACAAACTTACATGTCCCCAGTAGATCCGGCAGAACCTTACACGTCCCCAGTAGGTCTGGCCGAATTGTACATGTCCCCATTACATCTGACAGAACCTTACATGTCCCTAGAAGATCTGACAGAACCTTACATGTCCTTAGTAGGTCTGGCAGAACCTTACATGTCCCCGGTAGGTCTGATAGAACCTTACATGTCCCCAGTAGGTCTGACAGAACCTTACATGTCCCCAGTAGGTCTGGAAGAACCCTGCATGTCCCCAGTAGGTCTGTCAGGACCTTAGATGTCCCCAATAGGTCTGACAGAACCTTACATGTCCCCAGTAGGTCTGGCACAAACTTACAAGTCCCCAGTAGATATGACAGAGCCTTACATGTCCCCAATAGGTCTGACACAACCTTGCATGTGCGTCTGTCAGGACCTTACATGTCCCCAGTAGATCTGGCAGAACCTTACATGTCCCCAGTAGATCTGGCAGAACCTTACATGTCCCCAGTAGGTCTGTGTAACATTTTACCTTACGTCCTCCCCGTCCTCCAGCATTGACAGACATATGGTACACTTCTCATCAGTGTCCAGCTCCTCATCGTCCAGACACATCTTCAAGTCCTGGGGTATTCTCTATACACACACACACACAGGGGGAGCAACTTTTGGGTTATTCCACCAAATCGTTACATATTTTGCCCCAAAGAAATACATGGTCAGAAAATCACCACAATAACAAATACTTGCATAATTTTAAAACACATTAACATAACTTTTGTCACCAACCTCAACTTCCTATTTTTAATTAGCATCTTTGTTGATAAGGTGTGGATTTTGGCCTGTCCTCTACAATAAAAGGCATCTTTCACAGGATTTTCATAATTAATTGTTTGAAAAATTACATAATTTTCACAGACCAGAGAGAAAATGAAATCCTTGGACATCAGATATAAAGGACTCTATTATTTGCTCTCACTCAATGTTCTGACATCCTGTTCTGCAATATTTGGCTCATATTCAGTGTGGATTGTCTTTTAACATTCCTTCCATGTCCATATCTACAGACAGCTGATGACTCATCCTCATCATCCTCACTACAGACCTGTCTGGATCATCTGGTGGCAGAAATTGGTCTAAACTTTGACCTCCTTCAAGGCCTAACCCTCTCGCTTCTCTGCTCTTTGATCCCACCGACCTCTTTCAAATTTCTTTAGATCTAGTGCAGCAGCTCATGTCGTAGCCGCTGTTTCATTTAAACCGAAACCATATTAAAAATCAAATGGATCAGTCATAGAGCAGGTTAGGGTAAGGGTGAGGGTTTTACCTTTTTGTACTTGTGAGGAAAAGTGAATCTCTCTATGGTGGTTTGAACAGCTCCTCTGTTTACGCTGCCCAGTCTGTCCTCCAGCTGCAGAAGCTCCTGAAAAGGTTCACATTTCAATTTAACTTGTTTTAGGTTTAAAAAATACAAGCATTTCTACAATTAACTCACTACATTTACAATTAAATAAATAAATAAATAATACAAATATTTATAAAAAAAAATACATATTATTTATTTATTTATTCAATTGTAAATATAGTGAGTTAATTGTAGTTAAAATATTTATTTTCAACCCTCCTTGAACCCCCACCTTATCGTGGTGGAGGGGTTTGAGGGCCCTAGTGATCCTGGGGGTGATGTTGTCCCTAGGTGAAGGGCCAGACTATGCGCGGTTCAAAGACCCTTATGACAAAGAAAAACAAATGGTAAATGGTCTGCAATTAAGTAAGCAAGTAAAATTTTATTTCTAAAGCACCCTTCACAGTACGAGGACACAGAGTGCTTTACAATGGTCACGAACAAGAAATTAAAATTAAAGAACAATAATAACAGTACATATAAATCCGTGAGAGGGGAAAAAAGTGCATTTCCCAGTGCAGATGCAACAGGACCAGTACGACACAGCAATTTACCAGCTATAGCACAGAAACTGTAAGGGATGTTTTAGGCTAGTGTTGGGAAGGCTTGACAGAAAAGATATGTTTTTAAGTCCTTCTTAAAAGAATCAATGTATGGAGCGGCTCTCAACAGCTGCGGCAGAGAGTTCCACAAACGAGGAGCCACTGCTGCAAAAGCACGATCGCCTTTTGTTTTTCGGGTGGTGCGAGGCACTACAGGGAGCCCTTGGTCCGCCGACCTCAGGGAGCGACTGGGAGCATGCTGTTTGATGAGGTCACAAATTTAGCCTGGTGCAGTATTGTGAAAAGCCCTAAAAGTGTACATAAGTATTTTGGATTGTATTCTATAAGTAATTGGTAGCCAGTGTAAGGCAGCAAGAATTGGTGTGATGTGATAGGATTTCTTAGACTTAGTGAGTAGTCTGGCTGCAGTGTTTTGAACCATTTGAAGGTGATTTATGGATGCTTGATTTAAACAGGTAAACAATGCATTACAATAATCAAGCCTTGAAGATATAAAGGCATGAATGGCCATCTCCAGTTCCACCTGTGAGATAACAGCATGTAGTTTAGTCAGGTTTCTCAAATGGAAGAAACAGTTTTGGCTTAGAGTCTTCACATGGCTATGTAAGAGCATTGACTGGTCAAAGTGTACGCCCAAGTTTCTAATACTAGGGTGCACAATTATAGCGCTTTTCTACCTTCATGGTGCTCAAAGCGCTTTACATTAGCTTCACACACACACACTCATAAACCAGTAGGTTTCTAAGGTCTAAGGTCAGTCCTACTGGGGGCCAAAGTCAGGGTTCACTGTCTTGCCCAAGGATACTTTGACATGTGGACAGCCAGTTGGTAGAGTGGGTTGCCCAATGACCAAGAGGTTGGCGGTTCGTGTCCCATTTCCGGGGCAGAAGTCGCTGAGGCAGTGAAGTCACTCCGCAGCGATTGAGCCCCGGGGATCAATGAAATCCACCCTGGGTATCTCAAAGCTCTGGATGTTGTAGGGCTGTCTTGGTTAACACATCTCTACAACATTGCATGGACATCGGGGGCAGTGCCACTGGAGTTGCAGACCGGTGGTTCCCATCTTTAAGAAAGGGGAGCAGAGGGTGTGCTCCAACTATCATGGGCTCACACTTCTAGCCTCCCCGGTAAGATCTACTCCAGGGCGCTGGAGAGGAGGGTACGATCGGTGGTCGAACCTCAGATCGCGAAGGAGCAGTGTGGTTTTTGTCCCGGATGTGGAATAGTGGACCAGCTCTTTTGCCTCGCAGGGGTGCTGGAGGGGTTATGGGAGTTTGCCCAACCAGTCCACATGTGTTTTGTGGATTTGGAAAAGGCTTATCACCATATCCCCACAGGTACCCTGTGGGGGGTACTTCAGGAGTATACGGTGGATGGTTTCCTACTGGGGGCCATTCAGCCCCTGTACCAAAGGAGTGAGAGCTTGCTCCGCATAGCCGGTAGTAAGTCGGACTGTTTCCCGGTGAGGGTTGGACTCCGCTAGGGCTGCCCTTTGTCACCGGTTCTGTTCATAACCTTTATGGACAGAATTTCTAGGCGCAGCCGGGTGGGGGAGGGGGTCGAGTTCGGTGGCAGGAGGATCTCATCTCTGCTTTTTGTGGATGATGTGGTCCTCTTGGCTCCATCGAGCAGCGGCCTCCAGCTCTCATTGGAGCAGTTCGCAACTGACTGTGAAGCGGATGGGATGTGGATCAGCACCTCCAAGTTTGAGGCCATGGTCCTCAGCCGGAAAAGGGTAGAGTGCCCTCTCCAGGTTGGGGGAAAGTCCTGGCTCAGGTGGAGGAGTTTAAGTACCTCTGGATCTTATTCACAAGTGACGGAAGGATGGCGCGGGAGGTCGACAGGCGGATTGGAGTGGCATCCGCAGTAGTGCGGGTGATAAACTGATCCGTTGTGGTGAAGAAGGAGCTAACCCAGAAGGTGAAGCTCTCGATTTTGCCAGTCGATCTACGTTCTGACCCTCACCTATGGTCATGAGCTTTGGGTCATGACTGAAGTCAAGTCAAGAAATGTATTGCCATTTGTGCATAACACATAGGAACTTATGTGCGGTCACTCCCAGGGTCAGTAAACACAGAAACATGGAACAAACGTAAATTTCTATAAGAAGCTAAAAGTATGCAAGAGGAATACAGTAAAACCAATAAAAACAGTAAATATACAGTGGCTAAAAAATTAAATAAACTAAAATACAAATCACTGCAATAGGGAAGAGGTAGTAATTAATTTCACACACAGCTACATATACACACATACACACACATCATATTGCACTTGCCCTTGTTAAGTAATACTGGCCAACAGTCGAACTATGGCCGGGAATAAGCTGTTAAAAAACTTTGTTGTGTGTGTGATAATGCTGTCTGCCCGCCTGTGTCTGAGGTTGTATGTGCTGTGTTTGTGTTTGAACAGGGGGTGAAGCTGGATGGTGTATGTCTCTATTAATTTTCTCAGCTTTCTTTTGACAGCACTGTGTGTATATGGTGTCCAAAGATGGTAGATCAGTGCCTATGATTGTTTATGCTGTTTTTACGACTCTCTGTAGAGCCTTCCTCTCCCTCTGTGTTGTGTTGCCGTACCAGACAGTGATGCCGAATGTATACCTGGGTGAGAGGGCCAGAGTGCAGGCCCGCTTTCCTGAGCAGCCTGATGAAATAAAGTCTCTGCTGGGCTTTTTTCACTGTGGCTGCAGTGTTTAAAGCCTAGCTCAGGTCTGATGTTACCTGTAGGCCCAGGAACCTGTGGCTGTCGACCCTCTCCACCTCAGTTCTATTAATAAAAAGGGGCAGCAGAGGGGTTGAGTTCTTCCTGAAGTCCATAACCAGTTCTTTTGTCTTGTCCACATTGAGACTCAGGTCGTTCACCTCATCGTAGACAAGAATGTCCTTAAGAAACCACGGGTACAAGCGGCCGAAATGAGTTTCCTTCATAGGGTGGGCGGGGATCAGCCTTAGAGATAGGGTGAGAAAGTTGGACATCCGGGAAGGGCTTGGAGTAGAGCCGATGCTCCTCCATGTTGAGAGGAGCCAGTTGAGGTGGCTCGGGCACCTCGTGGGGATGCCTCCTGGAGGCCTACCTGTGGAGGTGTTCCGGGCATGTCCATCCGGGAGGAGACCTCGGGGGCCGACCCAGGACACGCTGGAAGGATTATATCTCTCGGCTGGCCTGGGAACGCCTTGGGATTCCCCTGGAGGAGCTGGCTGAGGTAGCTGGGGTGAGGGAAGTCTGGGCTACTTTACTGAGGCTGTTGCCCCCACGACCTGGACCCAGATAAGCGGAAGCCGACGCCGATTTATTTTTTTAAATGTATATATTTTATGAATATTTTTAATTTCTAACAAGAATTATAAATATTTATTTATCTTGTATAAAAATATTTAATTAATAAAAAAATACTGTTTATGAAAAAAATGGGAGATCTTTTTATTAATGTTTTTTTATTTACAAGAAAAAATTATAAATATTTTTATTAATAAAAAAAATATATTTAATAATTTATGAAAAAAAGAAAAAAGTTTTATAAATGTTTTTTATTTGTAATAAAATTACAAAAAAAAAGTTTTTTAAAAGAATAAAATAAACCAAACAGAAAATGTAAAATGCTAAAATACATGAAGATAAATATTTTAACCCTTTACTGCTCTGGGCTGATTTAGTTTAAAACACCGGATAACACAAATCCACTCTGCAATAGCTGCTCTCAATAATAAAAATGATCTGCAATGTATTTTTACAGCTTGTAATTATTTTATGTGATTTTATTTTTTTTATTTATGCGTGCATTAATTTGTGTCACTGTGTTTGTAGTGGAGAGGAGTGTTTGTTTGTAGCAGCTGTGACAAAGAAGAACTTTAGTTTTTTACCTGGAACAGACAATAAAGATACCAACCAACCGTGTGTGTGTGTGTGTGTGTGTGTGTGTGTGTGTGTGTGGGTGTGTGTGTGTGTGGGTGGGTGGGTGGGTGGAGCAGAAGCGACACACACCTCATAGCTCTCTCTAACGGCGGACGCGTGGCGGGAGGGGTTTAGACTCTGCAGAGCCAGGAGGTGCAGTTGAGGGTACGGGTAGTTTCTGATCTCATGAACGACCTGGTGATAAAAGATAAAGAAATGAAAGAAACCAGTGTCACACTGACCGGAATAAAACTGAACCATATGTTTGAGCATCAATATCACAATGCACATGTGTGCAACAGTCACATGACAGGTCTTGCAATTAATTTTATTAGATTTTTTTATATATAAGTTTCATAAAAATCGGTAAATAAATGTGTCTACAGCGCCCATTTGGATTGTGAAAATAGTTTGTATTAGGCCAGATCACACCCTAGTGAAGTCAGATCTATGAAAATCAGTACACATGTTAATCATATGATGATGAACAAAAAACCCTACGATGTCCACACCCATACACCAACAGGAAGTCCGCCATCTTGGATCGAAATTTCAAACATGTTGAGTCATAGATTTTCCCTGTCATTGGAATTTATCTATCTCCTCCTTGGCCGTTGGGCCAAATAAGCTCAAAATCAGTGAACACGATCTAGACAAGCGGGACATTGAAAGTTATCCAAATTTTTTGAAAAGTTGCATCGGTTTTGTGCTACGCTGTCGCAAAATTTGAAACATTTTCGGGAAAAATGACTATGACATAAATTGCTTCCCCTCAGACATACGAACACCGATTTGGCTGAAATTTGACTCCGATGTCTGTCTCCCAGGTCGACATCTGTTTGTCATATGAAATTGTTATTTCACAATATAGCGCCCCCTACAGATTCGCCAAATACACTGTTAGTAAAATGGCAGTAGATTGAACATATGAACATGGATTTGGATCAAATTTAACTCAGACGTCCATCTCTTGGTCCTACACCAGTTTATCAATAGAAATTGCAATTTTGCTCTGTAGCGCCCCCTACAAAATCACCTAAATACACCAATCTGGCTGAAATTTTACTCAGATGTCACATGGGGAGGCAGTCGCTAGGGGAGGCGGTCACGAGGGACAACGAAGGTCTTTGAGACTGCTTGCAGTTTTAATGAACTTCTTCCTTTTAATGAACTTCTTAATAAACTTATTCCTCTACAAATTTAAACTAAAATAAAATGTTATAAAAGATCAAATAAAATCCATAAAAGTATAGATTTCTCGGTTTTTCAAGTGCAAACAATATGTGAAAAACAAAAAGTACTTTTGTTTCAATACAGACTGAAAATAGTTCAAACAGAGTGTTTTATTTGATTTTATAATTTCATAGATAAGTATATTTAATGATTAAAATGATGAATATTATATATATGACAGTTAAAATAATTAGAGTTCATATGCACAGATTATCTGTTCTACATAGACTAAAAATAAGTACTGTCGCTTTAAGAACTGGACAGTTCAGTTTAACTGTGGAAATTGAGCTGTGGTTAGGGTTAAAGGTCAGAGGTTAGTGAGTACTGAGCTGTGGTTTGGGTTAAAGTTCAAAGGTTAGTGAGTACTGAGCTGTGGTTAGGGTTAAAGGTCAAAGTTTAGTGAGTACTGAGCTGTGGTTAGGGTTAAAGGTCAAAGGTTAGTGAGTACTGAGCTGTGGTTAGGGTTAAAGGTCAAAGGTTAGTGAGTACTGAGCTGTGGTGGTACTGGAAGTGTCTTTGTGTTGCGCTCGTATTAGCTGCGATGTACAGCATTGTTTCCTCCTGGTTGAACACCCGGTGCCCACACCACGGGGGAACAGCTGGGTAGTGAGGTCCAAATAATATGCAGTTTAAACAGTGCGTTGCAGGAGAGACATGCACACGCACCCCCAATGTATAGAAACAGACAGAGAGAGAGAGATAAAGCACACTAGGGCAGGAGATGACGGGGCACTTTATGTCGCACCGTCACAGTCTGTATATTGTCATTGTCTTATCACTTCTGCCAGGAACCTAAAATACTGCCAAACAAACGATTTGAAAGTGGCGGAGGCGTCTTCAATAGTGAAACCTGTGTTTTCCGACATCATTTTGACTGCTGCTGGATAACAAATCTTGCGAGACAGAATTTTAATGCGATGAGAAATCTCGCCAAATTACATCTTGCGAGATCTTGTGTGACAAGATCTCATCACAGCCCTAATATGTATATCAGTGATGCGTGGGCTGACCCAAAGTGAGTTACGGGTCATTAAAAATCTTTTTAATGATATTCGGGTTGCGGTCGTTCGGGTCGTTTGTTGTTTGAGATAAACATTAAAATGGAGAGCGTGGGGTTGTCTCCACGATTTATCTGCTTTATAGTGGGGTTGTTGTTCCAATTAAAGAACAGGAATACAGATGTCCTCATTGACGATTTATTCACTGCGGTCTTTAATAACACAGAGTAACACTCAGTATAACAAATGTCATACATACAACAATAAATTACCTAGGACTGTAGACGACTGTGCAAGTGTGGGGCCATAAACCTGTGGCATTGAAAAAACAACTTGGTATTGCAGAAAATTTTGCATTGTCATTGCAACAGGTATTATCATTGTATTTTGGGAGGGTATTTTTGTATTATGATGTATTTTACAATGAGAATCTGTGGATTTTTTTACAATGTTCTTTGTTTCATTCACACTTCTCAGGTTTTCAGTTTCAGGTTTAATTTTTTCAGTTTCAACTTACTGGCACTGTTTTAACATGAGGGGGCGTGGGGAGAGGGCGGGACTTAGAGAAGGAGTGGAGACAGAAGCTCCCCCTAGTGGCTACAGCCATTACCCTCAGACAAACTGGATTCCAGTTCACCCAGGACTGCCAAAGCACCAGTAAGTTTGTTTATATTTAGTAGTTGTATTATTATTATTATATAGTGTTTTTTCACGTATAAACTTGTTTATTCTTCATATCACATTAATTTAGCAAATGTGCTAATGTTGTTTAACTAGCTTATATGAAAGAGGAGTTTACTACAGAAACATTAACTCTTACAGGAGGGGTTCTTCATAACCTAACATTATTCTACCACCACTTGATAAACCTGCACAGTGATGTTCAAGAAATTATTACTGGAATTGATATTTACAGATAGACTGCAGTGACTGACTGCAAGAACAATAAAGTGATTATAACTCAACAAGTTTATATGTTAATAAAACGCTATATAGCTCTGACTGTCCACATGTCGGAGTGTCCTTAGAAATAACATTTTAAAAAATAAAATAAAATAACTGCAGGACCTGAAAATGTAAAAAATAAATAAATGAATGAAGAAAAGAAATAGAAATAAATAAATACTTTAAAAAATTATTAAACACTTTAAAAATAAATACATAAACAAAGATACTGTTTTTTTCACACTATAAGGCGCATTATTAGAATGCTGGGGGAAGGACAGACACTGAGTTCTTTCTCTCTTTCTCTCTCTCACACCTGTTTTTGTCATTTTTATAACCTATCTTTCATACCAAGTCTGTTCATGACTAGTCACCTGGTGTCCCCTTTCCCCCCTCCCCCCCTGGGAGGAGTGGTGGCTCTCCTGACAGTGTCTGCGTGGGAGCCATGGACGACAGGATCTACAGTGACCTCCCTGTGCTGACTTGTGACCCCGGACCCGGGTATGAAAGATTTGGGGCTTTATAAATAAAATTGAATTGAATTCATTTAAGTCAAAATCATGACATAAAAAGTCAAAATTTAGATAAAAAGCCAAATGTATTGGATAAAAATCCAAAATTGACATAAAAAGGCACATTTATTAAATGAAGAGTCAAAATTATGAGATATGAAGTCTAAATTCCCAGTCATTAAGCATGAATATGAATGAATCCATATATAAAGCACACTGTGGTTTTTGTCTGGAAAATACGGTAATTGCTGGACCCACGATGTGATTATTGCACACACATACTGTACCTACATTGTGATGTCGATACAATATATTGTGCAGCTCTAAACATGTATTGATAGAATTAGTGGATCATCAGGTATTTATCAGTTTCTATCAATAGATGTTTTTGCTTGCTGCTGTAGTTTTTTTTCTGTGTCCAGAGGAAACTCATCACAGTGAAGTTCATCTGAGGCGGACCGGCAGCTCACCACTTGTGTTGAGGCGTTGTTTCTGGGGAAGTGATGCATTCTGGGAGAGGTCAAGTAGTGCTGATAGTGCTGCGGCAGCGGATGGATATGGTACTGGTGAGGGGGGAGGCCAGCGTCCACACTCAGATCCCTGGACACAGAACAGAAAACATGTGAGTCACTCAGGACACAAAGGTCATTCTAAAAATCCTCTTAATAATGCACAGGCGTCAAACTGTTGTCCCCAAAGATCACTGTCTTCAATGTTCCACATATGTCCCTCTTTCAACACATCTGACTGGGACAGAGCTGGATAAACGCTGCTTCATCTTATTCTATTATTATATATTCTATTATTCCGTAAAGGTGTAGTAATGGGTGGAGGGTTATGGTTAGGGTTAAAGGTCACAACTACATCAGCAGACATGTTAGTTTAGTTGTGGTTAAAGCTGTGGTTTTTGGTTACGTAACAGCTGGACTATTAACACCACAGCAGTGGTGAAGAAGTGCTCAGGAGAAATAAACTGGATGCTCAGCTGCTGGTAACCTGTCCTGGCGTACTGGATTACAGTGTGGCATGCTGGGAGCACAGGAGCAGACAGGACAGCACTAGAGAGAGTGATGGACACCGCTCAAAACATTACTGGC
>CM035791.1:53160840-53248340 GCA_020466265.1 Siphamia tubifer | reverse complement strand
TAAGTCAACATGGCAGCCATATTGGCAGCCATATTGGAACAGTTCACTTGTCAAGGTGTTTCCAGTGTTTTCGTGTTCGGTAGTTCAGAAAAATCACAATATGCCCCAGTTTGGTTTGGGCTGCAATAACCAGTGCACAATTGAGTCAACGGCAGAAGAACTCACTTTTCATAAGTAATTATATATTTGTTTCATACTGCAAAGAATCTTACATAGAAATGTTAGAAGCTTGATAAGTTTATTTATTTTCACTTATGAATTCTCTTTATATAGAAATCATGGATATCATTGTGAGATAAAAGCACCGTCTTGTTCTGTTTACATACGTAGCCAGGGTGACGAGTACTGCTCTAATATGGCAGATCTTTCTGACCACTGCCAAACATACACCAGTGTGAGTAACAGCACTGCAGGGTGAAGTGTTTTTGCCCAAGGACTGAGCGGGATTCAAACCACCAACCCTTGGGTTCTTAGATAACCAGCTCTACCAACTGTCTACAGCCCACACCATGAAACAAAGCCAAGAATGAAATGTATAAAATTAACCCTTCCTGTGTGGAATAATAATAATTAAATTCGATTTTATTTATAAAGCCCCAAATCACAACTAAGTAATCTCACAAGGTTTTACAAAAACACAATCAACTACAGAAATATATGAGAAGTCCCAAACATCCCCTGTCCTTAGCTCCTCCTTCTCAGCAGAAAAAACTTCCAAACCCAGTGGGAAAAAGAAGAAATCTCAAGGAGAACCACACTGAAGGACAGATCCACTCCCATGGACGGACAGACTATAGATGAACGTCCATTCATTGTAATAATAATGGATTATATTTATATTTTCTTTTCTATAGAATGCATACTCAGAGCTCATAGTGACAATAAAACTTTGCTGAATGTGACAAAAAGTTATTTTACAGTCATGTACATGTACAATTGTCAGTGGCTCATCTACTGGGGACAGTATCAATCACACTGGTGTATGAATGTGTATGAATATGTATGAATGTTCGGTGGTGGTGGGAGGGGCCGTTAGTCTTCTGTCAGTCTGCCCTAGGTCAACTGTGGACACATATGTAGTTTACCACCACCAGAGTGAGCATATGAGAGTGAATGAATAATGGTTTAATATTGTAAAATGTTTTGGGTGCCTTGAAAAGCACTATAGAGATCTAATCCATTATTATTATTATTATTAATTAGGTCAGGGGTATCAGACTCTGTTTCTTTCAGGAGCCACATTCAACCTGATTTGATCTCCAGTGGGCTGGACCACTAAAATAATAGCATGATAACCTAGAAATAATGAGAACTCCAAATTTTTGTCTTGGTTTTAGTGCAAAAACCCCATAAATTATGAAAATACTTAGTTTTATAAGGTATCCAAATACAAAATAAATGAATCATCAAAAAAAGTGACATTTCGTAAGGAAAATAAGTATAATTTTAACAATATTCTGCCTCAGTTTATCATTTATTATGGATCAGTTCTACAAAGGCACTAAACTCTTAGTAACAGAAAATGGTTCAAATGTTTGTATTTGTTCAGGTTTTTCACATTTTATTGTTACAGGATAGTTTGTAAATGTCAATATTTTCATAATGTAATGTTCGTTTATCCACTAAAACAATGGTACAAATTTGAAGTTGTCATCCTTTATAGACTGAGAAAAAAAAGTAGTCTTTTGTTTTTTTAAGGTCTTCAGCCCAGGGGCCACATTTAAATGTTTAGTGGGCTGCATTTGGCCCCCAGACCACATGTTTGTAACCTCTCAAAAATATTCATACAAATTTGGACTGAACTAATGTTGCAATAACAATTCTCCCCAATGGGATGCTTGGAGCATGAATGAATGATGCCCTCCCCAAAGAAAAGAAAACCTGAGTGAAAGCAATGGTACCTGGAAGGTGGCAGGATGTGTCGGTGCTGGGCCTCGAGGATCTGCTGCTGGAGGAGGTATTGCTGGTGTAATGCCTGAGGTAGGAAGGGAGGGGCAGGGATGTCCTGGAACTGAGGGCCGGGCAGGGGGTTGAGCGGCGGGTGGAGCGGAGGGCCATGCTGGTGGCCGGGAGGGGCCAGGTGAGGGTTAATGCCTGACTGTGGCTGCCCTGGGTGGGGCATGGGGAAGTCCATGGGCAGCGGGGCCTGAGGACCTAACTGGAAGTGCCGGCAAGAGGTAGCATGGCTGTGCTGCTGCTGCTGCTGCTGCCGGGTGAAATGGGATCCTGTGGAGGATAAGGACAAGTCGTCAGGCACCAGAGAGGACGGATGAACTGGAATTAATTGTGGGTGAAATGTGGTGTGAGTGTGTGTGTGATATAGCATGTTAATGAATCCCTACCTCTTACCTAGGATGAAAAATACTTCTGTGGGGTGGAAAATGGTTATCACAAGTGCCATGAAAATGAATACCAAGTTGTTGTTTTTTATTAATTGCCTTTCCAGCCTCTGCTTCGACTCCTGCGTCTTCTGATTCACAGACAAGGAAACTGGATCAGTCTGTAAATAGCAGTATGTGCAGCTGACAGTGGGTCAGTGCCCTCAACACAAACCCCCTTTACTCTCTGGAACACATTCATCAAACTCTTTTGGTACCATATGACTTCAAACCAGGGGTCTCAAACATGCGGCCAGGGGGCCAAATGCGGCCCACCAAAGGTTCCAATGCAGCCCTGGGATGAATTTACAAAGTGCAAAATGTTAGCTCAGGGTCCACATACAGACCAAAATGATCTACAGTCAAATAACAGAATACCCAACGAGATATAATGACTCCATATTTTCTTCTTAGTTTGATGTGGAAAAAATTCCATCATGCCTATAAATAATGACTTCAAATTTGTGTCTTTTAGTGCAAAAAAATAACATTAAATTTGGAAAATATAAAAATGTACAAACAATTCTGTAACGATAAAATGTGAATAAGTTGAATAAATATAAACATCCTGAAATGTCTAAAGGAAAGGAAGCACAATTTGAACCATTTTCTGCTTCTGTTATAAAGTGTTTAGTGTCTTATAGATCTGATCCATAAAACACATGGACTAATGATACGTTCAGACAGAATATTGTAAAAATAACACTTATTTTGTCTGAAGAAATTAATATTTTTTCATGTTATTCACATCTTTTGTTTGGATAACTTAGAAAACTAAGTATTTTCACAATTTAAAGTTTTTGCACTACAATAGAAAAAAAAGTCATAGATGTCACTATTTATGGATTATTAAACTATTATTTTATTGGTCAGGTCCACTGGAGATTAAATCAGACTGAATGTTGCCCCTGAAAGAAAGATAGTTTGAGAGCCCTGTTTTAAAGAATTATTTTGTCCATTAAAAAATTAAATAAAATGAAAAGGAAGGAAGGGATACCACTCAAATCAATTGTATCTTTGCTTTCTTACACATGCAATAAAGCTTTGCTGAATTCTCTCCCATTCGAACATTCAGGAGTTGAGAGGAAATAACTTGAATGCCTTTTTCTTTTTTTTTATTCTCCCCGACCACAGCTATTTGGCAAGAACAGTGAACAGACTGCTATGGAGACTAGACAAAGAGAAAAAGACTAGTTATGCTTCAGTTCAATATGTTTTTAATAGTGCACTTAAGCTTAGAAAGAACATTTGGATTTAGGAAAGAGTGGGGAAAAAAGTGGAGTAACCAATTTTATTTTGATTAACAACTTTTGAGGAAACCCTGGTGTATGAAAAGCCGAAAAGGCCTGCATTCAACTGCAGTTTTTTTCCTTTGAACACACACTGAAGTGGTGAATATCACTGCAGTCAGAGTTTAGACACTACAAATGCGCATCGCTTGTTAGGTTTTAGGACAGTTTAATAATAGTCTAATGATATTAACAACCATGAGTTCGGTGTAAACAGTGGAAAAATCCTTTTTAATCACAAGGAAATTGGCAAAATCTACATTGCATTTACTAAGAGTATGCTTGAAAAATCCAGTGTGATTTTGTGATACCCACAAATAAAAAAATAAATAAAAAAAAAAGGATGGCTTTGAAACAATATTTTCAGCTTTTGACAGTTGTCAGTGTCGCTGAGCAGACGAGCGATGAGCTTGCTGACGTCAGTCAAAGTCTAGACTGGAAGTTACACACTGCATTTTCAAGAGTGTCACTGAAACGATCACCATGAATGACAGCAGATAGACTTATTCAGGCCCTGTGATGGAAGAAGCATGGAAATCGTCTATCTTTGTCACAGCGGGGGAGTAGGTGGGTGGGTGGAGGGGAAGGGGAGGGGAGGGGGGGGGGGCAGGTAGGGACAAGGGAGAGGGAGGACAATAAATGGAATCAGCAAGAAGCACACTGAAGGTTAGGAAAAACACTATATTCTTTATTGAAAAAATATTAGTATATGTGAAATTTGTGTTTTCTTTCTTGTTTGTTTGTAATAATAGTATAAATTCATGCAACAAAAATAAACAACATAGACTGAAGGCAAGGCCCACCATGCTCCATATAGGGTTAAAAAGAACAAAAGCGGCATCCAATGAGCAGACGTGTTGGCTACAGCACATGATTCCAGTACAGCAGGATACATCTTTACTACAGAAAGATTACATTGGATTTTAACTAGTCAATGTAGAAAACAAAAAACAAAAAATTATGAATCATAAATGTGACCATGCATTGAAAGTACTATTACCAGAACAAAAGGCAAAGAGAGACCACAACCAAACAATAAAGACGTTATTACTAATAAAGGATCTCTTTTTAGCAGTGCAGGAAAATAGGCATCCCTGTGAAATGGATAGCATTTTGGCCTTATGTTAGTGGGGAAATTGGGAAGTGATGAACCACCAGTGAGCACATTTTGCTTACTTGTATGTTTATTGTTTCATTTGCGCTCCAAGGGCAAATGGCCCTGACAATTCAGTGTGATTCAAAGCTTGAAATTTGCAAAGGGAACAAAACGATTACACAAAAATGGAGACAGTTATGACAGGTTGTTGTGTGCAGGTGCAGTGTACCTTCAGTAATTTTAAAATTTTTGTTTGGGCTGAAATGATGAGTTCAGACTTGGTGAATACAAATGGCATGCATGTGGCCCCAATTTGCATGCTACGGTCAATTGGAGGTCGGTTTCATCATGTACATTGCACCTTGTGTGAAGAAGAGGAGGATGAGCCAAATTCTGGTGTTCAACAATGCAGTGCAGTATTTGAAGTCATGCAAAATGTATCCACTTTACAGGAATTTACAGCATGTTGTCTATAAAGACTGGATGGGAGGTACACAATGACATTCAACTGATATCTAAAAAGGAGGTAAATGTTTACTCAGTGCTACAGCAAATTGACATAAAAAAAGACAAAAAAGGTGCTCTGTTCTAGGTGTTAGCTAATTTTTAGTCTGTTTAACATGGAAAAGTCTATGGCTGAATACATCTCGGGAGGGGGTGCTTTTTAATACCAATGTCGTCTTCTGATGGAAAGAGGAAATGAAGAAGGGATTCACAATACAGCTAAATGCAGAGAACAGGCAGAGGCCACGCCACACCACACAGCAGCAGATGATCATTAGCTACACAATGGGGGGGACGACAAAGATCTGATAAATGCAGAATGTAGAGCCAGCCTCCATACTATGAAACAGGGAAATAAGAACAGAAATAAAAGCACAATGAAATCACTGATGCCACCGTTGTGAAATTAATGCTACACTGGAGCTTTTATCATTGTTTTAACTGTGACCGCATACTCAGGTCTTGCAATTCGGCAGCTTTAACAGCTGCTGAATGGCCAATTATTAGCAATGAACAGAAACAAATGGACGACTCGGAAGTCAAATCTCATCGGGCAATTGGCCGTTGATTGATTAATACATCAGCCAATTGACGCGGATAATTACTGATGTCGCTGTGGAAAAAGAAAGGGGGTAAAAAGAAGACGGCGAGGCTAGTAGAAGCAGATGATCTTCAAATGACATCATCCGAGCACAGATAAGCTGACTGGCCGAAGAAGCTACGTCTATTTTGCGGTATTTTACAGTGTACATACACTAGAGCGACTGGAAAAACACATACATCCTAATGTTATTGTACTCAAGCCCCCAATTAAACATTCAGCAGATTAACGTTGTCCATACATGCTAGTCTGTGTAGGAATGCGTTTTTGGTTCCAGGTACACCGGCCCGTACGCCCTCTGTGTAGTATGTGCAATCCTTTGTGACAAATGTTTCTGTTCCGATGTAAAGCCTGGACTCAACAACATAGCCAGTTAGCTTAGCTCGCGCGACGCCGTTAGCTTTCTTATTCTTTATTTATATATATATATATATATATATATATATATATATATATATATATAAATGCAAAACTACATTAATCCCTTGATTTTAAAACAAAACTAAAACTTAACGCGAACTATTGTAGTAACGCGTTGCGGTATTTTTATCTAGGAAAAATTTCAACGGTTCCCGAAAACACATAACCGAGCTAAGCTAATGCAACAGCTAAAGGAGCTAGCTAGCCAACAGCTGCAGTGAATATTAAGATAAACAGGGCACATGTTTTGGGTCGATATGAATATTAAAACCGTACCTCTGTTTCTTACTGAGCCGAATACAGGAAGAACCAGGTATCCGACATGAACTAACACCATCCTGGGATCCTTGATCTTATGTTTCCGCTGGGTTATTTGGAGAGATAAAGTAGGAGTAGCCCATGCGGATCTACATTCAGGCGGTTGGTTGTTGCTGGCTGGCTAGCACCACGGGCAAACCAAATGAAACGACTGTCTGAGTCGACTGGCTGTCGTTGACAAAAGCAGACATGTCATTTAATGTCCGATGCAAAAGAGGGCGATGTTGAGGCGAAACCTTCCAGCTTCATATATACAGTAGTTTATGTTTCTAAGGGTTAGGTTAGTTAATACTTTTACAATTATTACTTTGTTGATGCCTTGTATTGCTGGTATATATATATATATATATATATATATATATATATATATATATATATATATATATATATATATATATATATATATATATATATATATATATATATATAAACGCTGAAAATAAAATATTCCCAAAACAAAGTCAACAAAAAGTCAACAAAACAAAGTCAATAATAACTTGTGTCTTTAGGACCTTTGTTTTTCCCCCATAAAAATATAACAGTGTTGGTAATACTACTGTTATTATTACTACTTTTACTACTACTGCAACTACTACTAATTATTATGATTCGGGACCGAGCACGCAGGGTCGAGGCCCTATGGATTTGCACACTATGTTTTGTAATTCGTTCGTTTTTTCTTTATCGTTTTTTCTTTATTATTATTATTATTATTTTTTCTCTCGACGCCTCTTTGAGCTTTAATTTGACCCCCTAAACATGTTCGAAAACTCAGCTATCTTGGCATGCACTTCAAGTCTGGTGAAAATGTTGATAAAATGAAAAAAATGACTCCCGACATCCCAGCATTTTCGAACTAGCAACCAAAAAAGAGGAAAATTTGGAACATTAATAGCTCTCCAGAGGTTCGCCATAAAGACACGAAAAAAACAGCAAAAGTTGCAGCTGACATTGCCCGAGATCAAAACATAGAGAACGAAGGCAGATGGCGACCATCGTTCATAGAAACGCTCCAAAATGATCTCGTTATTATTATTATTATTATTATTATTATTATTATTATTAGTAGTAGTAGTAGTAGTAGTAGTAGACATTATCAGACATTTAATACAAATCGCCAACTCTCATATGGACTAAGTGAAAACAAAATATATTTATTTTCAATCAGAATCGCTTAAATATACATATTGTTCATGTTAAAGCTGTTTGACACTAATTGTTTATTTTGTACTCTCAATATGCCCTCCACATGTTCTTCTTCTTCCACCATCAAAATATAAAGTATATAAAGACATCCCAAAAACATTGATTTATGATATGGAAATATTAATAGGCCATGTAGGCTCATGTGTTATTTGTTGAAACAGAACCAAGAGGGATTATACATTTTGTCCTTTGCATTTAAAGTGGATGTAGATATATGTATTTTAATAATATATAATTATTTTACTTTGTATATTTTACTTATGCCATTGCAAATAAGACTCAGTCTTCAATTATGTTTAACTTAGATAAAGCAAAGGAATTCAGTAAATTATTTTTACTTTATCTTGTTTATTACACTGGATTCTTCTTTGTAGTGTGTTGAATGTGCATCTTTACCACTATATACACTCAACAAAAATATAAACGCAACACTTTTGTTTTTGCTCCCATTTTTCACAGGATGGACTTAAAGATCTAAAATTCATTCCAGATCCACAATATTACCATTTCTCTCAAACATTGTTCACAAATCTGTCTAAATGTGTGATAGTGAGCACTTGTGCTTTGCTGAGATAATCCATCCCACCTCACAGGTGTGACACATCAAGATGCTGATCTGACATCATGATTAGTGCACAGGTGTGCCTTATACTGCCCACAATAAAAGGCCACTCTGAAATGTGCATTTTTTTTGCTTTATTGGGGGTCTGGGGACTCAGAACCAGTCAGTATCGGGTGTGACCACCATTTGCCTCATGCAGTGCAACACATCTTCTTCACATAGAGTTTATCAGATTGTCAATTGTGTCCTGTGGAATGTTGGTCCACTCCTCTTCAATGGCTGTGCCAAGTTGCTGGATATTAGTGGGAACTGGTACACGCTGTCGAATACGCCGGTCAAGCACATCCCAAACATGCTCAATGGGTGACATGTCCGGTGAGTATGCTGGCCATGCAAAAACTGGGACATTTTCAGCTTCCAAGAATTGTGTACAGATCCTTACAACATGGGGCCGTGTGTTATCTTACTGAAACATGAGGTGATGTTCATGGATGTATGGCACAACAATGGGCCTCAGGATCTCATCACGGTATCTCTGTGCATTCAAAATGCCATCCATAAAATGCACCTGTGTTCTTGGTCCATAACAGATGCCTGCCCATACCATAACCCCACCACCACCATGGGCCACTGTCAGATCAGCATCTTGATGTGTCACACCTGTGAGGTGGGATGGATTATCTCAGCAAAGCACAAGTGCTCACTATCACACATTTAGACAGATTTGTGAACAATGTTTGAGAGAAATGGTAATATTGTGTATCTGGAATGAATTTTAGATCTTGAAGTCCATCTCGTGAAAAATGGGAGCAAAAACAAGAGTGTTGCGTTTATATTTTTGTTGAGTGTAGTAGAAACAGACAATTGTATTATATTGGTCTATTAAAGAACAAAGAGGATACTTTTATCTTCATGTTTTGAATAAATTTGACTTCATTTGGACATTTAATTCATCAGTGAATAAAGCAAAGTGAAGACAGGTCCACAAACACATTTTTACAATGCCTGTTGTGTGCAGAGGTGGTAAAAGTACTTGTATTATGTACGAAAATAGAAGTACACCTTTTTGTGTGGAAAAAAGTTCTCTGGTACAAGTAGAAGTACTGATTCTACTCATTTTACTTAGGTCAATGTAAAAAATTATGAGAAAGTTAAAGAAAAAGTTAAAATGAAAGCTGCATTTTTGCTCTGGATGAAATCTTGTTTAACCATGAAAAATCAGAAAACTTTCAAAAGTATCCAAAAATAAAGGCATTAAAAGTGAGTTAATGTATAGAAAATGTGTTTGATTGGGCCACAACACCCAGTTTTGTAGCTATGGGCAGGAGATTATGGAAAGATGGGGGGGGGGGGGTCACATTTGAGATAAAAAGTCATAAATATGAGGTAAGAAGTACATATTTATGAGGGAAAAGAGTCAAAATGCTGAGATAAAATGGCACAATTGAGATAAAATATCTGAATTATGGGATAAAAAGTCCTAAATATAGGGTAAGAAATGCATGATTATGAGATAGAGTCAATTCTAAGATAAAAACAGAATTCTGTAATAAAAAGTCACAATCATGACATAAAAGTCATAATTGTGATATATAAAGTCATTTTCTGTCCTCCATTTTCTCTCCTCCCTATATTTGTCTTTCTGTCTGATTCAATTTTGGTGATGATCCAGAAGAGCTCATGGATTCTGGATCACTTTGAAAATGTACATTGTGGTAAATGGAGAATACATGTCAAAGTGGTCCAGAATCCATGATCTCTTCCAGATCATCACCAAAATCAAATTATTTTTTCCTTGTGACACTCCCAACATGTCATGACATTTTCATCAAGACCCGCACATTAGTTTTTGATTTATCTTGCTAACTAACAGACAGAGAGACAGACAAACAAACTGTGGCAAAAACATAACCTCCTTGGCATTCGGGGGGTCTGCTTTGGTGGAGGTTTGCGCTCTCATAATGCTTTTCTAGTTTTCATACTGTTACATCTGTTTAATTTGGAAAAGTAATGAGTCTATTCTGAGAATGTAAATCGTATAAAGTACAGCTATTTATATAAATGTAATAAGTATAAGGTACAGATATTTATGCAAGAATGTAGGGAATAAAAGTAAGAAGTTTCCAGAAAAATAAATACTCAAGTAAAGTACAGATACTTAAAAATAAATCTACAGTACTTCTTACTTTTTCCCCATCTCTGGTTGTGTGACTTGTCAAATGTCAGCCTTGGCTGTAAATGAAGCTGCAGTACCATGTCCTAGCCACTAGAGACAGCGTGGGGCTGGCAGTAGGAAACCCCGCAGCTGTAGACATAAATAGAAGAAGTGTTCATTCAGCCATTACAGTCACTCTTAGGCAGGTCGAAGCCGTTACTGGTGGAGGACAGGTCATTAGCAACCCGACAAAATGCTATCCGTTAGAGTTGCAGCAGCTCTGGCCAGAACTCTGCCCAGAAGAGCTGGATTTGTAAGTATTTAAACTAAAATCTGTACATTATGTTTGTTGATATTTGCAGAGGTGTATCAAACGGCAATGTGAACATTGTGGGCGTGAAGGGTAACGTTAACGTTGTAGGCCTCTTGCTATAAGCTGTCATGGACCGCGGTTATAAACACAGATTAAACTACATAGGTGACTTGTTCTGTCCTACAACTTTACATTTACGATGTTAAATGTGCTGGTTAGCATTGCCCTTGTGAAATCACGGTCCGTACCCTGCAAAAGGCAAGGCTAACGTTAGCAAGTAAGCTAGCTCTGAGTTAGCTTAATGCTAATGGCTCATTCAACCACGCTTTGAAGGTCAGGAAGCCTGACAGCGCATGCCCTCCAGCTGCAGGGTCGCTTTTGTTAAGACTTTGAAATGCTCTTTTATCAAACGCTCTTTCCAATATGTGCACCGTGCTTCTTTTTGCAACCATCTATTTAAACCTCTGTCATTGAATCAGGTATCTAAGACCCTACCGGCTGCCTCCATTGGGGTCAACCACCTCCACACACACAGACCATGGCTGCAGAAGACAGGTGAGGGAGGGGCAAAAACACCTTCACCACAGGGTCTTCATACCGTGTCAACACAAAAATAGAACTGACTAAGGTCACGACTTTTAGATTTCTGATTGTCGAAATTCTACAAAATGGCATCGATGGGGTTTGTTAAACTCAACTCGTCACATGATCTTACTCTTATCCTTAACTTATTGTCGTTATATGCTTATTAGACTTTTCTCAAAATGGTTGGTAAGTTGGATGCCCTTTTAAAACAACTGCTCAGTCACTGTTTACTCATGTCAACAGTGTTGTATAGTTTTGGAATTATTGTACCTCTCCTAAAATACAGACCACAGCTTACACTTGTATTGTTGAGTGATATAAGTCTAAGAATTTTTTTCATTGTTGAACAAACAGAAACACAATTGCTCAAAACAACACAGACTTCTGAGCATAACTGTTTCACTGAGTTTTATTTGTATTTTCTCTATATATTTGGAATGTATTCTACCGGTTTGTTTTTCACCTATACTGCATGTTCTGTGTTTCTCCTGGTCCTGTGTTATGTTAAGAACCTTAAGTGTTGTGTGTCCATTAATTCTTGTTTATGACTCTTGGTTTATTTTTATCACAGGGGGAGTGACAATGTAAATTAACCATTTGGCTACAACTGGGTGCATTTACGGAAATATTCATGAATGTACATTGTCCCGCTATACCAAATAAAATGAATGAATGACATGTAGAAATATACAGACACACATGATGGAGATGTATATCAAATGGCAATTAAGTAATTAGATCAGTGACTCAAACATTTTGTGCAGCTTGAACGGGCCCAACCAGTAAAATGAAAACTTAATAACGAATAAATGACAATTCTTAGTAACGTAAGCAAAAAATAGTTCAAATTGTGTATAAGCTTTAGATGTTTCAGGTTGTTCATTTTTGTTTTTCACATTTTTGTTGTTCCAGGATAGTTTGTAAATACAAATATTTTCACAATTTAATATTTTTTGCAGTAGAACGATGGGGGAAAATGAAGTTGTCGTCATTTATCGGCAAAGACAAAGCTGTTTAATATATTTGTATGCTCTTCATCTCCTGGACCACATGTTTGAGACCCCTGCATTAGAAAGTCTACCACAGTGAACCAAAAGAAAAAAAGATGCATATGTGTCCCTAAGATAATCCAAATGATTGGAGGTTAGTGTAGTTGTGGCATTGTCTGTACTAATAGATTATCTTTTATCAAACAAGTCTGTCTATAGCTGTAGTCCTGCTGTCATTTATTACCCCATAATTGCCAAGATTTTTAATAGATTTGGATATCTGATTCACTTTATATTCTACACGACAATGCCATTTTTTTTTTTTGCAATTTCTTCCAGAAGAATTGAAAAAATAATATGGGTGAGTAGAACAATTCAAATTGCATCATAATTAAGGCCCCAATTGCAAAAAAGTATTGTCCTTTAAGTAAATAAGCAGGATTGGAATTTTTATTTTTTATTTTGTCATTTTGCAGCTTTTCAAACTGTATGAATGTTACTTTTCATCAGGCACGGCAGAGGTGTCCTCCATCCTGGAGGAGAAGATCATGGGAGCAGACACTGCTGCAGACCTGGAGGAGACGGGACGTGTGCTGTCCATTGGTGATGGTATTGCCAGAGTGTATGGGTTAAGGAACGTCCAGGCAGAAGAGATGGTGGAGTTCTCCTCTGGACTCAAAGTATGTAAATGACAAAATGCTTTAAGACTCCACACTACAAAACAAAAATGTGCCTTTTCCTTAAAATGCAGTGTTGCTCTTAAACTAATTTGTAGTTTTGAATTGCTCTCTGACATGTGACTCTTTCAGGGCATGTCTCTGAACTTGGAGCCTGACAACGTTGGCGTTGTGGTGTTTGGTAACGACAAGCTGATCAAGGAGGGTGACATTGTGAAGAGAACTGGTGCTATTGTGGATGTTCCCGTTGGTGAGGAACTGCTGGGGCGCGTTGTGGATGCTCTGGGAAATGCTATTGATGGAAAGGTTAGTCAAGCCATGGTTTATATTTGAAAGATCGGTAACAAGCATGTGGAACGCTTTTATTTTTAGTATTTTTTTAGAATATCTTCTGAATTGTTTTTTAAAATTTTTTTACTTGTCCATCACTTTTAGCAATAGCCACTCATTAAAAGTCTTTACAACCGCACTTTATCTAAACCAGAGTTCATGCAAATGGGAAAGGGCTAATGAATATTTTTGAACTAATTGTAACTGTTGTGGTTTTTATAATTACTCTAGCAAAGTTTGAAAAATTCTCAATTTAGAAATTGAATAAATCCAAAATTATGACAATTGTTGCTCTAAAAGAATAAAGATGTGTATCTTATTGCAGACAGTCATCTTACTAGTGTTTAATGTTCAACCCCACACACACACGCATATACAGGGTCCCCTAGGCTCAAATACCCGTAGGCGTGTGGGTCTGAAGGCCCCTGGTATCATCCCCCGTATCTCGGTGAGGGAGCCCATGCAGACTGGAATCAAGGCCGTGGACAGCCTGGTGCCCATTGGTCGAGGCCAGCGTGAGCTGATCATCGGTGACAGGCAGACTGGGTAAGAGCTAAAGGGAAATGATTTTACTAACGTTGGAGGACCTTGGGCTTTAGTGTATGATTGGTGACAAAGTTGGTCATTTATTTTCCCCCCTGTTAGTAAAACCGCCATTGCCATTGACACCATCATCAACCAGAAGCGTTTTAATGATGGAACTGATGAGAAGAAGAAGCTGTACTGCATCTATGTCGCTATTGGCCAGAAGAGGTCCACTGTGGCTCAGCTGGTGAAGAGGCTGACGGACGCTGATGCCATGAAGTACACCATCGTGGTGTCAGCTACTGCCTCTGACGCTGCCCCTCTGCAGTACCTGGCCCCGTACTCTGGCTGCTCCATGGGAGAGTACTTCAGGGACAACGGAAAACACGCCCTCATCATCTATGACGATCTGTCCAAGCAGGTGCTTTGACATTGACTGTTTGATGCATCCTGGTCAGCCTAGTGGTCAGTGGTTCTGCTGGTCAGTCTAGTGGTTCTGCTGGTCAGCCTAGTGGTCAGTGGTTCTGCTGGTCAGTCTAGTGGTTCTGCTGGTCAGCCTAGTGGTCAGTGGTTCTGCTGGTCAGCCTAGTGGTCCGTGGTTCTGCTGGTCAGCCTAGTGGTCAGTGGTTCTGCTGGTCAGCCTAGTTTTTCTGCTGGTCAGCCTAGTGGTTCTGCTGGTCAGCCTAGTGGTCAGTGGTTCTGCTGGTCAGTCTAGTGGTTCTGCTGGTCAGTCTAGTGGTCAGTTCTTAAACCTGATCTGCACTGACAAGTTTACCTGCAAATATATTATGGTTATTAGGCTGTAACTAACATTAACAGTCTCTTAAATAAAAACTGCTTTAAAATGTTTTATTTCATAGTGTTCTGCTTCACAGTGTTTTAAAAACATGTTTCTTTGGTTCAAAACTTAAACACGTCTTTGAGCTGAGTGAACATTTTTATTACTCTATAAGAAATAGGGTCATTAGACATTTCAATCAAAAACAATTTCCAACCTAAAGACGAATAAAAACATAAGGGGAAAACTCTTTGACTGATGTGACCATAATTCATGTATCAAAGGGTTGAATTAGTTTTGCTAATGTTTTTTTTCTCCATCATGTGTCAGTCTTATTCAATCTCGTCTTCATCAGGCCGTAGCCTACCGTCAGATGTCTTTGCTGCTGCGTCGTCCTCCTGGTCGTGAGGCTTACCCCGGTGACGTGTTCTACCTTCACTCTCGTCTGCTGGAGAGAGCCGCTAAAATGAACGACAACTTCGGAGGCGGTTCCCTCACTGCCCTCCCTGTGATCGAGACCCAGGCCGGTGATGTGTCAGCCTACATCCCCACTAATGTCATCTCCATCACTGATGGACAGGTTCGTCTAAAGCTGTCCTCGGGCCGCTTATTTATTTTGTCACTGTTTTTCTTGAGTGACGTTCGTTCATCTGTTGTAGATCTTCCTGGAGACTGAGCTCTTCTACAAGGGTATCCGTCCTGCTATCAATGTAGGTCTGTCTGTGTCCAGAGTAGGTTCTGCTGCCCAGACCAGAGCAATGAAGCAGGTTTGTTTTTGATAACACATGCACTTTGGTCTGAACATATTCCATTATTGAAAGGGTACTTGAAAGGCTTAAAAAGTATGGAATTTTGAAACTGTTTTCTTGACCTTAAAGGCTTGAATTTTGGTTGAAAGTCTTGATAAAGTATGGGGGGAAAAATCCTATCATGGGTTTTTTTTTTTTTTTTTTGTAGCATATGCTGAAGTCATGGTGAAATGGAAAAGTTATTGCAAATTGTATTTGTTGATACAGTCTAAAATGAAGCTTTCTAATAAAAACAACTGGTACAAACTCAATCAATGAAGGTGGGAGGAGACTAAGTATAAAAGTACATCAAGTCGGTCATGAAAGTTTCAAAAGTATCCAAAAATAAATCCTTTAAAAGTGAGTTGGTGTGTAGAATATGTTTGGTAAGGTCACTAATTCAGTTTTGTGGGTATGGGCAGGAAATGATGGAAACAAAGTTGAGATAAAAAATCATTGAGGTTTTTTTTTTTTTTTCCTTAAATCATAAATATGAGATTAAAAATTCATAACTATGGGATGAGTCATAATTATATAAAGTTTCTCTCGTCCCCTGACTTTTTTTTCCCCCTCTTAAGTGACTTGTTTTTCATACTGTGACAACTGTTTAATTTGAAAAAGGAATTATTAATCTGAGAATGTAAAGAGTATAAAGTACATGTATTTATGTAAATGTAAAGAGTATAAAGTACATATATTTATATAAATGTAAAGGGTATAAAGTACATATATTTATATAAATGTAAAGAGTATAAAGTACATATATTTATATAAATGTAAAGAGTATAAAGTACATATATTTATATAAATGTAAAGAGTATAAAGTACATATATTTATATAAATGTAAAGAGTATAAAGTACATATATTTACATAAATATAAAGAGTATAAAGTACATATATTTACATAAATATAAAGAGTATAAAGTACATATATTTATATAAATGTAAAGAGTATAAAGTACATATATTTACATAAATATAAAGAGTATAAAGTACATATATTTACATAAATATAAAGAGTATAAAGTACATATATTTATAGAACTGTAAAGGGTGTGTGACCGCCTCCCCACGTGACATCCAAGCCATATTTGAGCCAAATCGGTGTCTGTATGCCTGCTCTACAGCCATTTTTGTAAAGGTGATTTTAAACAGGTGCTAAAGAGCAAAATCGCAATTTCTAATGATAAACTGGTGTAGGTCCGAGAGCTAGACGTCAAAGTCAAATTTCAGCCAAATCGGTGTTCGTATGTCTGAGCTGAAGCAATTTGTTGTAATTTTTTTCCCAAAAAACTTTGTAGCACAAAAACGATACAACTTTTCCAAAAAATGTGGATAATTTTCATTGTCCCACTTGTCTAGATCGTGTTCACTGATATTGAGCTCATTTGGCCCAATGATGGTGAAAATCCATGACTCAACATGTTTGAAACTTTAATCCAAGATGGTGGACTTCCTGTTGGTTTATGGGCATGGCCATCATTAGGTTTTTTGTTTATCATCATATGATGAACATGTGTACCGATTTTCATGGCTCTAACTTCACTAGGGTGTGATCTGGCCTAATACAAACTATTTTCACTTTTCTAGGAGGCGCTGTAGACAAAATTCTTTACTAACTTTTATGAAACCTGTAAATACTCACTATTTTTCACACTTCTGAAGTGTGTGCAAAATTTGGTGAGTTTTCGTGCATGTTCAAGGGGTCAAAGAGCAGAATCGGATCAAACTGCAAGCAGTATCAAGAGGCCTTGCACCCAACGTGGTACGTGACGAAGGCCTAAATATTTATATAAATGTATAAAGTACAAATATTTAATCTCTCCCAACATTGGTTTGGTGAGATGTGTGATATGTCTGTGTGTGTCCCTACAGAGACATACCATGCTATAATTCAATGAGTACTGTAGATATCACCATGAAATTCCATGGACATATGCATATAGCAAATGTGCATCAAATGTAATGACCCATATGAATACAGGTCAAAAATCAAGGTGACAATTGACTAAAAGGTCAAAATCACATTATGGGACAGAACAGAGGGTCACAGAACTTTCAGATTGGTACCAAACGATGCGGAATGAAGATTTATACAATTCTAATAATTGGTGTTGTCACCTATGACCAATAGTTTTTCAGATCTCTGGAGGTCAAAGGTGACATGTGTCCAAATTAACTTGTGTAACACTGTGTCAAACATAAACGTATCACACTATAACTTAGTCAATACTGGATATTTTATCATAATATTACACATACTGACACATATATACATATAACCAAATTATTAAAATTGCAAAGGTCAAGGTCACATTTAGCCGAAAGGTCAAAATCACATTATTGGCTCTAATTCGAGAACCGGTTGTCATAGAAACTGGAGATTGACACAAAATAGGGGCGGGGTTAAACATTCTGTCAATACTAGTTAGATAAATGTAAGAAGTCAAGGTCTTTGAAGGTGGGGTATCAGTTTGGAAAAAGTCTGGAATTTAGTTTTGAAGAAATGGCAGGCACCCTAATTAATCCTCGGTGTTTTCTGAATACTACATTAATCCCTTTCCTCTGGCTCTTGCAGGTGGCTGGTACCATGAAGCTAGAGTTGGCTCAGTATCGTGAGGTGGCTGCCTTTGCCCAGTTCGGTTCTGATCTGGACGCTGCCACCCAGCAGCTACTCAACAGGGGTGTCAGACTGACTGAACTGTTGAAGCAGGGACAGTACTGTAAGTCTTTGGCCCTCCTTCTTGTCTCAGATTATCAGGACTTTAAACAGTCTTATGAGTTTAGCTTTAACTGACCTCTGACCTTTCCTTTAGCTCCCATGGCTATTGAAGAGCAGGTAACAGTCATCTATGCTGGGGTCAGAGGTCACCTGGACAAAATGGAGCCCAACAAGATCACGAAGTTTGAGAAGGCTTTCCTGCAGCACATCCTCAGCCAGCACCAGGACCTGCTTGCAGCCATTAGGTACGATGCATTTGTGTGCCACAATATACCGTATTTTCCAGAATATAAGTCGCACCTGCCAAGAAATGCATTAGAAAAGAAAAAACATCTGCAAGTCACACTAGAGTATAAGTCACAATTTTAGAGGGAAACTTATTTTATAAAATCCAACACCAAGGTCCATAATAAAAAAACAAACAAAACAAACAAACTAAAAACTAAAATAGAATTGAGATTAACAGGCTGAATACGTGTACATTTTGGGAGATAAACCACACAGACTGCCCCCCCCCCACCCACACACACACACACACACACACACACACACAATGTAAGACTAAACATTACTGAAAGTATTTTCTGCTTTCAACAATTAGACTCATGTGCAAGCGCAATAATTTTTATGTGCAATCTTTTTTTGTGTGCGTGTGATCTGTCATGATGGGATATCTGAGTGTTTTTTCTGCTGCATTTTTTTTCCTTGAAAAAGGATTAATCAAGTCTCTATCTGTGCTGACGTAACAAATTCAGCTAATGCTGAATGAACGGTGAACTGAGAACATAGGTAACACTAGCAGTTATTCAGATAACTATAACACAAAGAACTTGCTCAACAGCGCCCTCTGGTGGTTGTCAGTCTGAAAATAACGTGAAATTATAGGATGTGTTCATAATTTTATATACAAGTCACACTGTAAATTTCTCCTTGGAGATCAATAAAGTATCTATCTATCTCACTCCTGGCCAAACTATGGGGGGGGGGCCCAGAAACTTATAGTCTGAAAAATGCGGTTATTACATTTGACTTCATGAATACGAAACAATGTTTATTAATTTGACTATTTTGTTTCAGGGCCGACGGCAAGATCTCTGAGGCATCAGATGCTAAACTGAAGCAGATTGTACTGACCTTCTTGTCTAGTTTTGAGTAAATTGATGGCATTTGTCATGATCTTTAGTGCGCCCACCTGTCTGTTTCCTCATTATGCTTGTGTATGTGAACACACTGAAGGCCAAAACCTCCATGTACAGATTTCCCCAAAATAAAATTTTACAACCTGAGTGTGCTGTAAAATTCCTTTTAGTGGAAACCATGTACAAACACAACAGTACTTACTTTGAAGGGAAAGTGTTTTTGGTGTTGAACATCATGACAAGCCTTAACCCTACAGACAACATGAGCATATTCTATAGAGGATAGCTGATCACTGGCTTTATAAGGAAATATTTTGCTCTGTTCAAAGTATTTAAAGGGTAACGTTCAGGCTGAAATGATGGGATATTTGATACTACGGTAATAAATGCTGTGGCACTGTCACAAATTAAGTCTTAAGTTGTATTGTCTTGTTTATAAGCTCCCCAACAAAGGCGAATATGGGAAGTGCATGATACAGCAGTATTTTCAGATGTTTGGTTTTTTTAATGGAATGCTCTTTACAGGTGACAACTAATTTTATTTTAGTAAAGCTGGGATTGTATGTCAGGATAACTGCATTGCTGTGTCAATCACGTGCTATATTTAAGACAAGACCATATCTTAAAGACCAGTGAAGTAATCAACCTTGTCATTATACAAAACCTATGAGATTTGAGCATTTTAAGATACTGAAAATCTGTGAATAAAACATGGACAAGTCCAGGCCAACCCAATTATGGATTACATTCTTGGGCTGCTAGAGCCCCCCAGTGGCAGAACAATACATTACATCGCCTTTTCTACATCCTATGAAGAACATGAGTGTCACTGATATATTACAACACATATTTTGAAAGCTCTTGTCTAAAGTCTAATGAAATCCCTTTAGTTGGTTCCTTCCACCTGTACAGACCAAAGTGTATCAGCCCACATTCATCCATCACAGGTGTAGTCATCCACCATCACACTAATGGAACACGCATGTACTTTTTATGGAGGTCTTCTTCACACAGATGAGATTTTTCCGTCCTCTCCTCTGTATTTGTTTCTGCTTTTGAATAGATCTATTTTAATTCCAGTCAAATAGTTCCCTGTGTTTTCTTTTTTTTAAAACCATAAACTACTTTGTGATGATGCTCTCGTAATATATTATGATTTTATGGACATTTTCTTGTAAATGAATCACAGGACAGATTGTTCTGAGTATACACACCAAACGCATTCTCACAACCAACGCAAACATACAATCAATTAAATTTTATTTATAAAGCCTCAAATCACAACAAAGTCGTTACACAGGGTTTTACAGAAACACAATTAACTACAGAAATAGATAAAAAGTCCCAAGTATCCCCTGTCCTTAGACCCTCCTTCTGGGCAAGAAAAAACTCCAAAACCCAGTGGGAAAAAGAATAAATGTTGGGTAGAACCACGCTGAAGGACAGATCCACTCCCATGGACGGACAGACTATAGATGAACATCCATTTATAAATGAAGAGGGGGGGGGCTGGTCCATCCACCAGACAGGTGAGGGAGGAGGTCCGGGGTCACAGGTCAGCACAGGCAAGTCATCCCAGATCCTGCTGTCCATGGCCCTCTATGCAGACACTGCTGAGAGAGCTGCTACTCCCCGCAGAGTGGGAGGGGGGAAAGGGAACACCAGGTGACTAGATATGAACAGCCTTGGTATGAAAGATGGGTTATAAAAATGACAAATGCAGACACGAGAAAGAGAGACAGGGAGAGGGGGGGTGTCCATCATTCTATCTCTTTGTGCAGCTTAGACTGAACTGTGACTTCAGTCTATATTTAACTAACCTGACCATAGTTTTTATCAAACACGAATGTTTTCAACCAAATTTTAAATGTAGAGACTGTGTTGACCTGTTTAATATTAAATGCAAGATGATTCCATCAGACAGTAACCATGGTAACTAAAGGCTCTCGCTCCATAAGACAGTAACCATGGTAACTAAAGATTCTAGCTCCTACTGTGCTAATAATTAGGGGCAGAATCTGTTTAAAAAGTTTAATTGGAATTGGGTCTAAGAGGCAGGTGGCTGATTTGGAAGACATGATAATAGATATGACATCAGTTTGGTCTACAGTGGTGAAAAGAGGGGTTTATAAAAAGGCCTAGGTTTGGGACCACTGCTTTTTCTGATCTAATATTTGGGAGTAGTTGATCTATTTTGTCTCTAATAGTTGGTATTTTGTTGTTAAAGAACTGCAGGAAATCATCAGAATGGAGCGTGGATGGAATAACTGGTTCCACAGAGGTTTGTCTGTTTGTCTGTCTGGCTACAGTACTGAACAGGAATCTAGAGTTTGGGAATTATAGACAAGGTTCTTGACTGTGTGTTTGGAACATTGGTATATTGTTCTATAAATGTAATTAAATAAAAAACAGAACAATGTGATTATTTCAGTTGGAGCAGCAATACTTTAGTGGGCCTCACTGCAGCAGCATCACTGCCTGGCAACTTAAAGTCAGACATGTGACAGAGAGAGAATGGAGCTGGTGTCAGTAAGGACTATTGTTGAGGTCAGTGTGAGCACAAGAGAAAGAATGCTCTGTGGACAAACACACATGAGCGCTTACGTTTTATACATGGACAAGGAACAAGTGATGCAAGGGATGTAGGGTATGGAGGAGCAGAAACAGAGCCTTGAGGAACACCAGTGTTCATAGTACTAGTATATATACTGTATGTGGATGTGTGTATATGTTACAGTAGAGATGGCAATTCAGTAGAATTGACAATTCTCGTAGTAAAGTTGCCAATCGCAAACTCCCCTAGGAACATTGCCAATTCTACTAGTAGAGATTCTGTATAAAATGGAACTATTAAAATATGAAAAGTATCTCTAGTTACAATAATTGTATTTAACGTATCACATTTACAGAATTCAATAATAATGGACACGTTCAGCTTTGACTTCTTCCATGGCCTGGGACTCCTTTTCAAGGTTTTCATCACGTTTAGATCGTCTTTCCTTGTTGTGTGACATAACCACTTATGTGTCTTGAACCTCAGATTGCTTCCTTTTTTCTTGTTCTTCCTCCTGCTTCTTTTTCTTCTGTTTCTTTCTTCCTTAACAGGGTGGTGCAGTGGTTAACACTGGTGCCTCAGAGACAGAAGGTTGTTGGTTCTATTCCCACACCAGACCTTTCTGTGTGGAGTTTACATGTTCTCCTCGTGTCTGTGTGTGTTTTCTCCTGGTACTCTGAGAAGACTGGACACCGGCGCAACAACAACCGGGCAAGCAGACTTCTGTATGTCACATTTCCCACACCCAGGATTCCATGCTGGGCTCTTCCCTCTTTGCTCACTACTACTGAGTGAATCCTGGTTAGTTTCTTTTCCTCCACTTAGTAATATGATTATAGTGGAGAATGAAGGTCATAGCATCCAATGCAAGCTTTTTTGTAGAACCCCCCCCTCTCTCACTCCCACAACATGACAGTCAGACAAAAGGCCTAACCCAGTTGACCTCTGACCTCTGACGTTAAGCACAGGCGGAGGACAGTCTGATCAGGAGCAGTGTGAGAGTAGCTGAAAACACTTCATCATAATTAATCTGAAAATATCAATAATTAATCAATTGGCTGTATTTCGATTTACCATTATCTCATCTTGTCATCTGAACCTACTTTATCCTCACTAGGGACACAGGGGTCAATAGGGCTCGAATCCACCTCCAGGAGGTGAAGGCAGGGTCAAAGGTCACCCTGTATGAGTCTCCAGTTCATCTCAGGACTGAACATATATGGACAATCACTGTAACATTCACACCTATGGGTGATTTAGATGAACCAGTTAACCAGTTAATCTATCAGAGCATGTGTTCAGATGGTGGATGGAGGCGCAGTACGTGGAGAAAACCCACACAGACCCAAGGAGAACATGTAAACTCCACACAGAAAGGTCTGGTGTGGGAATAGAACCAACAACCTTCTGTTTGTGTGGCACCAGTGTTAACTACTGCACCACCCTGTTAACTACTGCACCACCCTGTTAACCACTGCACCACCCTGTTAACCACTGCACCACCCTGTTAACTACTGCACCACCCTGTTAACTACTGCACCACCCTGTAAACTACTGCACCACCCTGTTAACTACTGCACCACCCTGTTAACTACTGCACCACCCTGTAAACCACTGCACCACCCTGTAAATCACTGCACCACCCTGTTAACTACTACACCACCCTGTAAAC
Source organism: Siphamia tubifer (assembly GCA_020466265.1). Lineage (NCBI taxonomy): Eukaryota > Metazoa > Chordata > Actinopteri > Kurtiformes > Apogonidae > Siphamia > Siphamia tubifer. Next base: position 53,224,737 of record CM035791.1, on the reverse strand, counting down.
CACTGCACCACCCTGTTAACTACTGCACCACCCTGTTAACTACTGCACCACCCTGTTAACTACTGCACCACCCTGTTAACTACTGCACCACCCTGTAAATCACTGCACCACCCTGTTAACTACTGCACCACCCTGTTAACCACTGCACCACCCTGTTAACTACTGCACCACCCTGTTAACTACTGCACCACCCTGTTAACTACGGCACCACCCTGTTAACTACTGCACCACCCTGTTAACCACTGCACCACCCTGTTAACCACTGCACCACCCTGTTACCTACTGCACCACCCTGTTAACTACTGCACCACCCTGTTAACTACGGCACCACCCTGTTAACTACTGCACCACCCTGTTAACTACTGCACCACCCTGTTAACCACTGCACCACCCTGGTAACTACTGCACCACTCTGTTAACCACTGCACCACCCTGTTAACTACTGCACCACCCTGTTAACCACGGCACCACCCTGTTAACCACTGCACCACCCTGTAAATCACTGCACCACCCTGTTAACTACTGCACCACCCTGTTAACCACGGCACCACCCTGTTAACTACTGCACCACCCTGTTAACTACTGCACCACCCTGTAAATCACTGCACCACCCTGTTAACTACTGCACCACCCTGTAAACCACTGCACCACCCTGTTAACTACTGCACCACCCTGTTAACTACTGCACCACCCTGTAAATCACTGCACCACCCTGTTAACTACTGCACCACCCTGTTAACCACTGCACCACCCTGTTAACTACTGCACCACCCTGTTAACTACGGCACCACCCTGTTAACTACTGCACCACCCTGTTAACCACTGCACCACCCTGTTAACCACTGCACCACCCTGTTAACTACTGCACCACCCTGTTAACTACGGCACCACCCTGTTAACTACTGCACCACCCTGTTAACTACTGCACCACCCTGTTAACTACGGCACCACCCTGTTAACCACTGCACCACCCTGTTAACTACTGCACCACCCTGTTAACTACGGCACCACCCTGTTAACTACTGCACCACCCTGTTAACTACTGCACCACCCTGTTAACCACTGCACCACCCTGGTAACTACTGCACCACTCTGTTAACCACTGCACCACCCTGTTAACTACTGCACCACCCTGTTAACCACTGCACCACCCTATTAACCACTGCACCACCCTGTTAACCACTGCACCACCCTGTTAACTACTGCACCACCCTGTTAACTACTGCACCACCCTGTTAACTACGGCACCACCCTGTTAACTACGGCACCACCCTGTTAACTATGGCACCACCCTGTTAACTACGGCACCACCCTGTTAACTACTGCACCACCCTGTTAACTACTGCACCACCCTGTTAACCACTGCACCACCCTGGTAACTACTGCACCACCCTGTTAACTACTGCACCACCCTGTTAACCACTGCACCACCCTGTTAACCACTGCACCACGGTTTACCATTTTCCAAAATATTATAAATAATATAAATAGGCTCCAACAGTACGTGTTTATGTATATGTGTGTGTGTACATATACAGTATGTGTATATGTACACAGTGTTTCCTCTCATGCAATGTAGACCTGCTGGACCACCAGGTTAATTGGTATATGGTAAATGGACTGTACTTATATAGTGCATTTTATTCACTACTTGGTGTCCAAAGCATTTCACAATTTCTCACATTCACCCATTCACACACACACACACTCATACACCAGTAGACGGCTGCTGCCAATACACCGGCAGTGCCTGACCCCTGACCCTACTGGGAGCAACTTAAGGGTCAGTGTCTTGCCCAAGGACACTTCGACATGTGGACAGCCAGAGCCAGGACGTGAACCGCCAACCCTTCGATTACTGGACGACCTGCTCTACCAACTGAGGTTAAGTGTCACTATTTATATATTTATTCATTTATTTCAAAGAAATGTATACACATTACAACTAGTGGTAGTAACCATAATGATAACTTCAAAGTTAACAATATAATGTCAGTTTGGCTCTGGATATAGATTTAAATATCTATAAAGTGTAAATGTGAACTTTATACTTCCTTGACATATTTTCTATTAAATAAATCACAGTCAAACTTCAATATGACAAATCTTTATTCCACTTTCCCCCACTTTGTGGATTCTGTCATTGACATTTAACTATGTATTTATTCATTATTAAAGGTGAATAAGGTGATATTTCAGTGTACATTTTGTTAGCAAAGAAGCTAGAGGCTTTGGTTGGAACATCGATGAATCTGCCAAAATAATTGGCTTAAAAATGTTTAAATTCAGCTCTGCATTGACTATGAGTGTTCCCTCATGGTTCCTTCCTGCTCCAGATGTTCATGTAGAATTACTCATAGTGAAGAAAGAACAATTGAATGAACATGACTTTTAACACATTACAACATCTATTTCAACTCTATATTTTATGGTTACTTAAAGGTATTTACAAATGGCTCAAAAGATCCTCAAACTGGACAGTGTAGTATAGGAATTTATATTCCAGAATTTAAGAAGACATATGGATACTGATTAAATAACTTTTTTATCTATATACTCAGTACAATTAAGCACTATAATTAATGCATTGAGATGGATTGAAGAAATTAAACCAATTAAATCAGTCATATCTCTGTTTTATGAAGTAGGATCTCACGAAAGGCAATAAGAGATGATTTAATTAAAGAAATGTTACAACTATTAGTCCAGATGTGCCTCAAGGGTAACGAAACTACAGTTAAAACTGCCAAGGAAGCTTTAGGTCATCAATATATTGGAATTGATGTACCACTAGGGAAAGGGGAAGTGAAATATTTGATCAAAATGGCTATGACAAAGAAATGGCAAGAGGAATGGGAGTCAAATTTAAAGGGCAAAAAAATATTTTGGTGTACAAAACCAGGTTGGTGGGAGGAGAATAACATCAGTAGGATTTAGAAGAAGTAATTTTTACAAGATTAAGATTAGGACACATTGGTATGAGGGACACAATGAACATCAGATGGAATTTTTAATGAATGTCTAGTAAAAGAAGATAAAGAATACATATGTTATCACTGTAGAAAACACCATGAGCGCATAACACATGATAGAGGGAAGAAGGAATGCAGAGCACTGAGAACACATGAAGTATCTGAAAAACTCTGAAATAATGGAAACAATTTAGTTTTTTTTGCCATGACCTGAAATGATTGAAAGCACACACTCCTGTACAGTAGGTGGCAACATACAATTGACATTGTGAACCGTCAATAGGAGAAGGAGACAAAGCATGCAGGATGTGGTCTTCCAGGACCAGAACTGAAGACTCTTGTGTTAGAGGGAAGGAACTGATCACTGCACTAAATATTGATGGAATAGTTAGAAATATGAACAGTACTTGTTAGGATCGGATAATTAAACATACATGGGTCAAAGGGGTGCAGGAACACCAATACTGTTTCTGACAAATGAACATCACAGGAGGCTTAAATTGTTCTTTGCCTCTTCACACACAATTTGTTAAAGCAGCAGATATAAGAAAAGGTTAGAAGGCTTTGGATTCAAACATAATGTGTATTTCCTCGGATGAAAGCAGAGACAGTCAACATCCAAATATGTGTCCACAATATAATTGTCACCTTCATGTAGACCAGGGGTGTCCAATCCTGGTCCTCGAGGGCCACTATCCTATACGTTTTAGATGTATCCCTCATCTAACACACCTGATTCAAATGATCAACCTGTCCTCAAGCTCGACAGAAGACTGATAATGACAGTGTTAAAAGAGGGAAAGATCTAAAACATGCAGGACAGTGAGGACCAGGATTGGGCACCCCTGATGTAGACCTACTTCTACTAAATATTTCTCCTGACCTAACATGTTTTTGTGTCGTAAATCCGAACAAATGGCTTGTTCTGCCTCCATATCAAAATTACTCAGTAGTGTCAATTGAGTTTAGTCAATAGACAAGACGTCATTTCAAACTTTTTTTTTAGAGTCATTTTCAAAATGTCTTGCCACTGCACATTCCTAGAAATTACTTTTAATATATGCACTACTGGTTAAAAGTAGTATTGTTTTTTTTTTAAATTAAATTTAAGCAGTTAATGTTCAGTAAATGTCCTAAAGACCAAGTACTAAAATGATAAAGATGAAGGGGAACCCCCCCTCAAAAAGTGAGTAAAATGTATTTCTTGCTCCTTGATTCCACGCCTCATGGGTAGCTACTGCTTCACGTTCATTTCACTGTTTCATTTCAGAGGAGTGTCTTCAGACAATTTCTGAACACCAAGAAATGGTAAAACTGTGATAAGAAATGCATAATTATGATATAGAAAGTCAGTTTTTAGTGTTTTAGCCTTCTATTTAGTTTGACATTGTAAGAATGTAGTATAAAGTACAGAATATTTAATGTAGGAAGTAAATGTAAAAAGTCAAGAAAAATAATTACTCAAGCACAGATTTTATTCAATGTTCTTTCCAATAATCACTCTAATTACTGAGTAAAATGGAATGAAATAGTCAAAAGATCATTGTTCAATTACTTTTAACCTCTATCTAAATATACATTTGGCGGGTCCAGCTCAGGTCGGCACTGTTGGGGTATTTATATTAAAACTGTTGTAAAAATAATTATTTTGCCTTCTACAAATCTGTGACCAATTTGAGTTGATAGAGGATATTCAGAGCTTTCATTTGGTGTAATATAAAATATAGTTTAATCTTTCGGTCTTGACATATTAGCTAAAAAAAATAACCTATTAGTGAAAAACAGCATTTAGGGTATGATTGGTTTTTGGTCCATAACATGGATTGCATCCCTAAATTTTCAATGTTAACATTGACATTTGTGTTCAGTAGATCCAGACCTTTCAGAAAAACCTAATTTGGTTGAGTTGTGGGGGGGTGCCTGGTACCCCGTGTTGGCCCGCAGCCTATCAACAGATTTAATTTCCCATTGATTCACTGAGTTCAGTTTCAATCCAGATCAAATAAAATAATTGTCCTAATATTGGTTTGTTCACCACCAACCTCCTGCGTATCATTTAACATCTTTAAAAGGGGTTAAAAGTTAGGGCTATATAACCCTTACCCTACATTTGTTCAGTCACATGTTACCCCAGAAGAGCTTTGGGAGATTCCTTTACCATTCACACTGTTTTAAAAAAACACAGCCACACTGTGGAATTGATTTGATCATCTATTGAATGAATTCCTTTAGTTGATAACAAGACATCACAGCTGTGAGGACCTGATGAACACAGGGACATGAGAACTATCTTTTTGAAATTCTTATTGTGACTCAACTTGCCGTTTTTGGAAATTTTATACATCGTTAAACTGTATTACATTAATAGGGAATGAATAAAACATTAATTTAAAAAAAATGTGTGTATATATAAATAATTGCAGGACCTGCCATGTGATGTTTTGTTGTTCAAACATGTTGTGTAGCTCTACTCCAGCTGACAAGTTTGAGGTTTTTTTTTACAGTGAATCTTAAATCAAAGATGAAACAAAAGCATGATTTGACTTCTTTATGACAAAGTAGCAAAATTAAACTTTATTTTCTCAGTAAGCTCTAAAACGACAAAAGGTACTGTTTAAGAGTTTTTTTTAACAAACTAAAAAAACATCATTGCATTTCACAATTCCTAAACGTTGCCATGAAATGACATGAGGGCAGAGACTTAAAAGCAGGTAGCAGCAACAATTGGACTAAGGCAAAAACAAACAAATGGGTGGTTCTCTGAATTGGTGCACATTGGCGGTTACATTAACAGTCCAACATTCATCCCCGTAACAAAGACTCATCCCCGTAACATTGTTTTTTGTTATGGGGTTGAAGATTTTTAGTGAAAAATAGCAATAGGTCCACATTAGCTAGGGTATGGAGTGTTAAAAAGCATGAGGAAAATGGGAAATAGTTTCCAAAGACAATTAGTTTTTTCACCAAACGATAATTTATGCTTGTAACGGTGCTGAGAAACGGAGCTCGACAATGTCAATCTAATGATTAAAAACAATGACATAAAGCAGGGGTGTCCAATCCTGGTCCTTGAGGGCTGCAATCCTGCGTGATTTAAGTGTATCCCTCATCTAACACACCTGATTCAAATGGTTAGCTTGTCATCAGTGCGTCTAAAACATGCAGGACAGTGGCTCTGGGATTGGGCACCTCTGACAAAGTATGGTAATATTGACCTGACTTTAGTGATGCGACTTCCTGGGTGTGCAGGAAGTTGGACTAAACAATTATTTAAAAAAATTTGATTAATATCCTGTTATTGGGTTGAATGTAACTAGGTGAGAAGATTAAATAGTGCCATTTTATAAAGTATTTTTACCTCTGCCAAGGAAGTATTTCAGTTTGTTTGTTTGTCAGTGGGATTACACAAAAGTTCTGAACAGATTTTGATAACATTTTCAGGATGTGTTGGAAGTGTCACAAGGAACAAATGATTACATTTCAGTGGTGATCTGGAAGAAATTCTGGATCACATTGAAATTTTACATTTTACTAAATGGAGAATACATTTCAAAGTGATCCAGAATCCACGATCTCTTCAGGATCATCACTGAAATGTAATCATTTGTTCCTTGTGTCCCAACACACTCTGAAAATTTAATCGAAATTCGTTCAGAACTTTTTGCGTAATCTTGCTGATGGACAAATGGACTCAAATGTAATCCCTCCTTGGCGGACCTCTCTTCATTCAAAGGGGAGAGTTGTGCCTTGGTGAAGGTTTGTGCTCTCAGAGGGTTTTTCTAGTTTCATATTATGTCGACGTAGACGGATAAATGATTATATTAGCAGAAAGAAATGCTTACTGGCTATTCTTATTTTATATTCAATAAAAAAATGACTTTACTCAGTGGGGACATGCTCACTTGGCTGAACTCTATGCCTCAGAAACCCAGAAAATGTTTGAAAATTTTAAATATGTTTGTTATACTGCAAAGACACATGGATATTTTCATTCTGTTTTAGAATGTATGTTGTGATTTAGTTTATGAAAATCTTGAGGTTAAACCCGTGGGGACACGAAGTGCACCAGATTCAGAAAATCACCCAAATATAGTAATCCATCTGAGTTCAGTCTCCTTTTCAAAAGGACAGTCCTAGTTTTGTTTTTCACAGGTTCCAGACCTTCTACATGCCTGCTGGCTGCGCGCACACAGATGCTCATTATATTCTAGGCAAAAGGAATTTCATTCATTCTCCATGGCAACATCAGACCTATAAACAGTACATACGTAACCACATTTCCCAAAAGTCCACGCTGCTAAATAAAGGAACTTTTTCTTCATTCCAGCCACCATATTTTCACCTGTTTAATTTCACAACAGACCATATAAGTTAAGTGAAAGTTTGACATCTCAGTGCAAGTTCTGTCTTTTCATTCTTGTGACACACTTTCCCAGCAGGTAGCAGCCAAAGGCAAACTGTGATGTATCTGGAGCTGCACAAAGAGCCAGCAACAATCGATTGATGGAAGGTGTTTTAGGTCCCTGCTTTTCCACTTTAGGGGACAGTGAGCGTATACACTTCAGATCCTGAGGCATGGCTTCAGTCAGTGCTGCCGTAGTGATTCCCATTCAAAGGGCTTTCCTGTAAACTGGTATGCGAGGCTTCTTCTTCCTGTGACACCACTGGTTCAACTGGTTGTTCAAAGAAGTTGGAAACACAGAAGACCTACAAAAAATAAGCAGAATGAAGATGGAAGCATTCAAACATTTAGTGCGTTATACACTGGAATAACCCTCTTCTTATTTTTGATAAAGTGTAACAGGGACTAGAGGTGTAGTACTCCTAATCTGTACTTAAGTAGTACACCTACTTGTGTGAAAAAATACTCTGGTAAAAGTGGAAGTACTGATTCAACTGCTTTACTGAAGTAAAAACATCTGAATTAATTAAATACTTCTACTGTCCTCTTCTGGCCTCTTCTATTATATTCTATTGCATTCTATTTTATACTGTCAAGTCATCCACAATTATGGTGCTCACTACCGTTTTGTTTAATTATTTATTTATTGAATCTTTTTCTTTTGTGCTGTTTTGGTTTTCTTCTCTTTTTTTCCAATTTATTTATTTATTTTTATTGATGGACAGTTAGTAGTTGGAATAACACACCACATTACAATCTTTAATTACAATAGCAACGCCTGTTAATTTCTGTCCCCGTTCGTCCTGTCCAGTCTTTGTTTCCTCCACACATCACTGAGGTGTAGCACTGCCCTCCCTGGCTTATAATAGAGAGTTCTAATAAAGGATGTCTGCTCAGCTTTGGCTCCAAAAATGAGAAAGGTCTAAAAGTGAAGTAATAAAAATGAACGGTGGATGAAACAGAAAGTAATGTAGTCTACAGTCATTCAGATTAGTACCATAGTAATGTAGTCTAAGACATTCCACCTGTTAATTCACTAAATTACAGACCTAACTTAACTCATGCAAATAAGATATAATAATAATAATAATAATAATAATAATAATAATAATAATAATAATAATAATAATAATAATAATAATAATAATAATAATAATAATAATAATAATAATAATAATAATAATAATAATAATAATAATAATAATAATAATACTCTGGATGCAACAATGACAAATGTCCAAGAAATCCTGGCGGGACTGAAGTTGTTAGCGGTGTGTAGCACACTTGTGTTGTTATCATAGAGACCTTGTGAAGACCTTGTGTAGCTAAATCACGCAATGCAACAATGCTCAGAGCAAAAAAGTTCTACAGAGAAATGAAATGAGTTTAATATCTTTGTTGTTGTTTGTTGCAATGGTGTGAAACTTTTCAGTGTAATCCACCATAGTACTGGGGGGACACCCTCTGAATGTTGGATCATTTGGTGGAGTTGTGCAGGTGTTAGGAGTCAGATTTATTAAATTATAGATATACTGTATATGATGGTGTGTTATTCCACATATATGATACTTTATCTTTATGTAGACAATGGATTCATAAATATCCAACCATCATTTAGACTAGAGTTTTCTTCATCACTAACACACATCTGGGAACATTTCATTAGTTTTTATTCTTTATCACTAACACACATGTGGGGACATTTCATTATTTTTTATTCTTTATCACTAACACACATGTGGGGACATTTCATTAGTTTTTATTCTTTATCACTCACACACATGTGGGGACATTTCATTAGTTTTTATTCTTTATCACTAACACACATGTGAGGACATTTCATTAGTTTTTATTCTTTATCACTAACACATATGTGGGGACATTTCATTAGTTTTTATTCTTTATCACTAACACACATGTGGGGACATTTCATTAGTTTTTATTCTTTATCACTAACACACATGTGGGGACATTTCATTAGTTGGTAAAATTGTTTTAGTTGTAGACCAGTGCTATTGAAAAAATTCCAACACTTACTGAAACCATTGGAGTTTGTAGGTTTATTGGGTCATTATGGTCATTTCAGTGATACCTGTCCTGTACTAGGAAGTGTGGAAACGAAGCCAAAATAATAACATGCAGTAAATTGTTAATGATAGCTCAATTCTGAAAGATCTGGACTAACAAACAAAGGGATTCCTTCCTGCATATGTTCAAACCCTTTGTTCATCAAAATAATGACTAGAAAAGTATTGTGAGAGCGCAGACATCTGCCAAGGTAGACACCCCCAATCACTACCAAAATCTAATCCTGTCTAGAACTCCCCATTAACACCCTACCCTGTAAATTTCATCAAGATCATTCCATAACTTTTTGAGTTATCTTGCTAAAAGACAGAGAGACAAACAAACTGGCAAAAACATGACCTCCTTGGCGGAGGCATTAAAGGTCCAGGGCAGGCAGACTATTTTAGGCTCAGGGTTTAAATCAGAAACCACCTTATATGTGTTGAGAAAAGGGTGAAAGGGCCTTTGAGACTGGTGCCTGGAACAGCCTCCACAGACATGGGATGCTTTTAAAAAGGATTTAAACCAGAATCTGTACAATACAAAACCTTCCTTTTTAGGAAAGCTTTTACTGTTTGATTTTAATCAGCTTTTTATCTTGATTTTCTTTCACTGTGAACTTTGAGGTGTGAATTCAAACTTAAAGTGCATTACAAATAAAATGTATAATTCTAACTTACAGTGAGAGTGGCCACTGCCCCCCCTTGCAGGAGGCCAGCCAGGACGTCGCTCCAGTGATGCTTGTAGTCAGACACTCGGGAAAGTCCCACATACAGAGCTGTTGCGATCAGGAAGAACTGAAGGGTGGGACGCAGCAGCCTGGCCCATTGTGCTTTCAGTCTGGCCTGAATATACAACTATATTAACCAGAAGGAGAATAAACACTGACGTAAGCACATGGCTTTATCACCAAACTAACATGAAAAAAGGTGCAATCTGCTAAATGATCAGGGTTCTAAAGAGTTAATGTAATATTATAACAACGTGAGTGAGTACATGTGAGCAGAAGCCTGTGCAGACGGTGATGGAAATGTACGTGGTCACCAGGTAACTACATTTACCATATACTAGAGCTGCACAATATTCTGTTTGAGCATCGACATTACAATGTACGCGTGTCCACTATTCACACCGCAGGTCCTGCAATTTTGATCTTTTATTCTTTATTACTATATAGATTTTTTAATTATGTGTAATTAAAATAATTATATATATTATTATTATTATTTTTTTTTACATTTATTTATTTATTTTTTGGGCTACAGAGGGATGACTGTCAAACGTATGTTCAGTGTCGACCACTAATCTGTTTGAGTGTCTGTGTCGACACCACACTGCTGTTATTTACTACTGAGTTTTTCATGTCACAATATATGTATATCACAGGGTTTAAAGAAATCGCAATGTCAGTTTTTTCAAAAGGTTTTCCCTAGCATATAATTAACTAAATCAACAGTATATCATCTTAAAGGAGAAATGGGAAGAAGTATTTTGATCCAAGGACATATTTTGGGTAAAGACGTGTGTAGATGGTTTTGATTTGAGTTAACATAATGACGCCAATGAAAGGAACCAGTTCTTTTGAAAGCCCCGGCTTGGGTCTTCAAGGATAAATTGAGGCGAGACAATCAGGAGGTCTGGATCATGACGGTCTCAGATTCTGGCAGTTTATTGACAACACATGTAAAATACACAATTGATCAGCACTGATCATCAACCTAAAGTCTTATGTCCATGTGTTTACACTTCATTTGGTAATATTTGGTGTCATGTCCATTTCCCCACCCACTGGTGGAGCTTGAAGCGGTTCTGTTCGTGTTCATGTCTGATTGGTTATCTCTTTTCTTACATTTATTAATTTGTGCCAGCCCTCGGTTCTACTTGTTTACATCATTCTCACACATGGTGACTCTGGCTACATTGTGCTCCAGGGTCACCCATTAATTTGCCCCCAAACACTGTTGTTTTCTTTTGGTGGTTTACTGTCCTTGTTATCCCTCAATACCACCGTCTGGTGTCTGACTTGGGTGGACAGGTCAGTTGACCTATGCTTACCCTTGACCCTTAACCATTCCAAACACCAGACATGTTTTCAACTGTTGTGGTCCACTTTGAGTGTTCTATAACTAAGTGAAATGTTTCTAGTCAGCTATATAACTGCTGATTCTTTACTTCATGGTTAGAACATCTGATAATATATTGTTCTGTCTTCCTCACTGCTAACAGTCTCAGAAATTTCTGTTTGTCTGATCAATAAATAAATTTAAAACTTTATTTATATATCAGCTTTCATACATGGTGCAGGTAGCACAAAGTACTTTACATCAGGACCCCCCATTATCCCACAGTTAAAAGATTTAAAAATGAAATAATTAAAATAAAATAACTATATATAATAACTAAATAGTAATAAAATAAAAATAAATACACAAAACAGCAGAATAAAATGTTAAAAGTAAGGATTTAATTAAAAGCTACGTTAAAAAGTTATGTTTTCAGGTTAACGCTTATAATAGGAACCTTCAGAGCGGACGTCAGATCCTCAGGTCGACTGTTCCATAGTTTTGTGGGCATAAATGACAATGATAGATAATTAATTAGTAAACTTTCTCTCCTCGTAGTAATTGAAAGTTCCACAAGACTTAAAGAAGAGGAGGCAAAAAACATCTGTAGACTGCACTGAAATGTAAAAATATGTACTTACTACAAGGAACAGCATGCAGTACATGGAGAAAGACGAGTGACCCGAGTAGAAGGACAGTCTGCAAAAGACAAACACATACAGATGAGAAAAACCAGAGAAGAGTAATGACCAATACATAATTGTATAGTTCTATCATTTCTATACTGTTGCCAACAAACATTTTAGAATGTGTTCATTAAGAGCCACCAGTGACACAAACCATCTATTAGAGCTGCACAATAGTCACATAGCAGGTCCGAACAATTACTGTCATTTTATTTTTTATATGTATATTTTTATTTATTTTGTTTTTATCATTTTTGTATTCATTTAAATACGGCTGTGGTTCAGTTGGGAGAGCGGGTCATCCAATGATCGAGGGGTTGGCAGTTCGTGTCCACATGTTGAAGTGTCCTAGGGCAAGACACTAAACCCTAAGTATCTCTCAGTAGGGTCAGGGGTCAGGCAGCAGCAGTCTACTGGTGTGTGTGTGTGTGTGTGTGTGTGTGTGTGTGTGTGTGTGTGAATGGGAAGAATTGTAAAGTGCTTTGGGACTAACAGGTGAATAAAATGTATATAACTACAACCCATTTATTTTTCCGTTATTTTTTTAATTTATTTATAGTTATATTTTTTGTCTTTTTTAAAATGTTATTTTAACTTGTTATTGATTTATTTTTACTACCATCATTATATATACTCCTGAGTTTGTTGTGTATATATATATATATATATATATATATATATATATATATATATATATATATATATATATATATATACACACACATAATAAATGACTAAATAAGAAATAGTAATAAAATAAAAACAAATACATCAAATGGCAGAATGAAATATTATGAAATGAAATAATGTTAAAAGTAATAATTAAATTAAAAGCTAAGCTTTAAAAAGTAGGTTTTCAGTTTACCTTTAAAAATGGCAGCAGACCTCAGACCCTTAGGTCGACTGTTCCACAGTTTGTGGACAAAAAAACTGAATGAGGCTAAAACATGTGTTTTATTGTGAACCTTAGGAACAGTTAAAAGCTTTTAGTACCTGAGGACCTGAGGGTACCAGAGAGCAGATCGGTCAAAAGCAGAACTGACAAATAAACAGGACGACAATATTAAGACTTTTAAAAACCAATAAAAACACCTTCAAATCTGTTCTGAAGCTGACGGGAGTCAGTACACACACCTAATATTTATTTATTTTAATATTTTTCACATTTAGTAAACTTGGTTTGTACCTTCAGGCCACCGTAGGCAGTAGCTGCTTTTATTTAGTCAACACATTACCTGGCCTCATCCACCAGGAACTTGTCTCCAGTGCAGGTGAAGTTCTCTACATATCCGCCGTCTTTGCAGTTGATTTTCTCCCACGGGGGTTTACATACGGCCAGGAAGTTGGGTCGCAAACGTCCAATAGAATACTTTGCTATGTCTGTCAAAGACTGGCTGGCCGCCGCTCCAAACACGTAGCTTCCCACAGCTTTGTAGATGCATGACATGTATTTTGTGGCAAAGGCCTGATTCTTGATGCGTAACAAGTAGACAGAAAGACACTCACCGCACACGATCTGTTAGAACAAAGAAAATGACATCACACCACTTTCTCTGAGTCAGCAAAAGCAGTACAATGACTTCTGTGGTGACATTTTAAAAGTACAGGAGAAAGACTGGATGGTTGACTTACCACAATAAGTGTGAAAGGAATCATGACTCCTCCCAGCAGCTGGTAGGATATGGTGTCGTCTTTCAGCGGGTATCGTATGGACTCGTCATTACAGAAGAAACCTCGTTTGAATGGGTTGTGTTGAGGTGTGAGGATAAAAAAGGGGAGTCCCACTGGGAAGAACAAGAGAAATGTATACCCTGACGACAGAACAACACATAATTACAGGCTATTATGCAAAGATAAGAGTGGTTTGGTCTCTTCCCCATCACCCTCTTGCTTGCCTCCCCTGCTCTCTAATTTCTCTAATTTCTTTTTAATGCACCACACACATTCACACCTTGGGGGTAGGTCTGGGACGGCTCGGGGAACTTAGGCCAGGGTAGGCTGCAGAGTAGCCATCCTCTGTGGTCCTCTGGCCTACCCCCTGGATGCCTCGCCCAGCCTCCCCACTTCTAATGCACCACATGGGTTACACTATCACGGTGCAGGGATAATGTCTCCAGTCAGGGAGTAATGGGGGGGACTTCACTAATATGGCCTCGCTGGTGGGACCCGGCCCCCTTATGGCTATGGGGTAGCGGGGGTGGACTACCATCCATGTAGCTGTGGCTGGGGGGTCCCCGGGACCTGGGGGCGGTTCTCCTGCTTGCCCATTGGGTCCAAGCCGGTGCGATGGCTCTTGGGGGTTTGCGAGGGCTGGATTGGTCATTCTGGTGGGCGCTGTGGCTGTACTGTGGGCTGGTGGCGTGTGTTGGCTCTGTCCTGGTGGGTTGTCGGGGCGCATTGCGGGGGAGCGGGGGTCCTGGGTGTACTGCGCTCACCTGGGGCTTGGTGCAGGGGATGTGTGGTATGCCTCCCTGTTGGCGTCGCCGGGCCCCACCACAATGTCCATTTTTACCCTCTGGACTTGCGTTGGGTCCCGGCTCTGATGTCCTCTGACCGGCTCCCGGTGGCGGCCTGCCTTGTGATGGGTGGGTGCTGCCCCTTCGGTGGGCCACTCGGCCCCTGTGTCTGGCTTCCTGGCTGTGTGGGGCCGTTGACCCCCTCAGGGGGGTGGGGGGTTTGGTGGGGGCTGGGGTGGGTGGGGTTGGGGTTAGGGTGGCGGATGGGTCCTCGTGCCCTGAGCCGCCTGGGTTGGTCTTGGTGCGCTGGGGGGGTCTGTAACTGCTCCCTGTTGTACTCCGGGTTTGCGTCGTTCACGGTGGCCCCGGTGGCTCTCTGGGGGCAGCGCCCTGTGGCTCCTATGGCCCGGGATGAGGGATGCCCTGTTGGCTTGGCCCTGCCTTGCCGTGATTGCTGTTCTGGGTTTCGGGGTCCTTCACACTTGCATGTTTGATCGGGTCTTGCCAGCTACTGCAGAGTCCAATTTCAGGGAATGATGGGACCCCCCAGAATGTGCTGAGAATCTCTCCACAATCTCTACCCTAAACTCATTCTCTTTTGCACTAGTGTCCCCTTCTGGCCTATTCTATTCTATTCTATTGCATTCTATTTTATACTATCAAGTCATCCACAACTATGATGCTCACTACTGTTTGTTTAATTATTTATTTATTGAATCTCTTTTTCTTTTGTGCTGGTTTGGTTTTCTTCTCTTTTTTCGATCTATTTATTTATTTATTTTTATTGATGGACAGTTAGTAGTTGGAATAACACACCACCTTACAGTCTTTAACTGCAATAGCACCGCCTGTTAATTTCTTTCCCTGTTCGTCCTGTCCAGTCTTTGTTTCCCCCACACATCACTGAGGTGTAGCACTGCCCTCCCTGGCTTATAATAGAGAGTTCTAATAAAGGATGTCTGCTCAGCTTTCAGGGAGGACTGCTGATGGTCACACACATGCACTAAATATTAAAATATTTGGCTGCAAGACTAAAGAATACATTGATCTCAAACAATGTTGACTCACTCTCTGTGGAGTTAAACAATGAGAACAAATGCAGACAAAAAAAGTAGGCAGGAAGGAGAGTAAGTGAATTTCGGTCAAATAACTAAATTATAAAAAAAATATGTATATTTTAATTGACATTTTTAATTGAAATAGTTTTTTGTATACGAGTTTCTTTCTTCCTCATGGGGATTATTTATGGACAGTTAAGGCAGTAAGAACCATGTGTTTGAGGGAACGCTGCTATTTATGCTCTATTATTATGGTCTGTTTTTTTTTTATCATTGTCCAAAGTACTTTCTGTTGTTGGTTTATTATGTTTTTGTTTAAATGCTCAAAATAAAGTTTATATAGATACATCATTAGATTTTTCCTGTTTGCTTACTTAGCAATCCTTGTCTATCATTATTGATGTTTTTCATGCATGTTACTTGATTTGTATTGGCTTTTTTATTTTCTGCATGTTTGAAATAAGATTAGATTATATATAAAGAAATACCATTGAAAATAAAATGGGGTAGCAGAACAAGATTCACCAGGGCAAATGCGCCTTGTTGCCACCCTGTATAACCGCCTCTGAGCTGAAATATCAAAATAAAATAAATAAATGAATAAAGACATTAATAAATGAAAAATAAATGAATACAAAAATAAATAAAAACAATAAAATATTAAAAGTAAATGTAAATAAATAACAGTAAAATTAAATAAAAAATTATAAAATTTAATTAATTTAAAAATAAATTAAAACCACTCAAATTAAGATAATTGCAGGATCTGCGGTGTGACTATTACGATGTCGATGTTCAAATAATATACTGTGCAGCTCTAATGTAATTTGTTCAATTGTCCAAAATGTCCCGTCAGAGACGTTGAATGACCCTGTACAGTGTAAATGAGTGCAGGAGAAAAACACTAGTTGAATGGTGCTGAATAATCACAGATTAAGACAGATTGACATACCCAGGATAAGACAGCTAATGTCCAGGAGGATGAGAGGAATCCCGGAGGCTTCGAACATGGCGCTACCTCTGCCCCTGATCCCGGTTCTGGTCCCTGTTAGTGTAAAAAATGACGGCCTGCCCGGACTGAGCAGCCCCCCGGTGGGTTTGGCTTTGCTTTTATCTGCCCCACATGTGTCTCTATTCCGGATAAAAGTTCAAACACACCAATGTCATTGTCCACGAGACAAATACAAGTATGGTTTAAAAAAGGTCCACGAGCCTAAGAGTCTAAACAGAAATACTGGGGGAGGACTAGTCTAACACCACACAGGGGACAGCCTCACCCGTCCAACTCCTCATAAACCATCATTCCTTCCGCTCATGACACACCGTCCACGTCCCGACGCCAATCTCACCGGTGAAATCCGCGGACACGGTCACGCACTGCACTCCTCTCCGGTTGTGATTAATGCTGCGTTCGGGGACTGCTGGGAAAAACGGAAGCCCGGTATTGAAGTGAAACATGAGACGCAAAGATGTGACGTCATATAAGAAGTCGTTTTTTATTAGAGCACAGACAAGTACAGAGTTGTAAAAAAGAAGAAAGAAAGATACCATAACTACACGACAGGGCTTATATAGCAGCATGTATTATATGCTGCTATATAAGCCCTATATATTTATATGTGCATTTATGCTTTATGTATGCTTATATAACATACATAAAGCATAAATTCACATTTACAACACAATATTCCATTTTTACACAGTTTTCCAGTTTTGAGTGCTGGTAGTAAAAGCTTCACAGTGGTGTAGTCCATGTTCCCACGGTCCCGGGTTTCGGCACCGTCTGAAAGGATGAGGTTCTGGATGAAACCTCCTGATCTGGGTGTAAACTCAGGATCAACTTCAGTCCTGAATCATTCAGTCTCATTTTTACGGTTTTATTGACAACACATAAGGTAAACAATTGGGAAAGCGCTGACCAAGCGTATAAACCAATGTATCCATTTGTTTACACATCATCCGATAATATGTTCCTCCATTGTTTTTCTTACCACCCCTTTAGGGTGTGTGCTTTTAGCTTTCATGCCGAGTCTTCATTGGTCCTTTTCGTGTGTGACAGTTCTAGTGTGACAGTCAAACTCTCCGAGTTTGTACCAGCTTTCCTTGTCCCTCTATCCTTTCCCTCTTTCTCAGAAACCCAATTTTTTTTTTGGCGTCTCCATTTGTCCTTGTGCTCCTACTAGACACATCTGCTTTTTATTGTAAACTTAGAAACTTGTATTTTATCAACATCTTTGTGACCTTTTCTGTTACCCCTGTCCCTGTAACGTACTGTAGACGTAACTACATTTCTGAAGTCCTAGTTTTCGTAAATGCCTTATAACTGTAGAATTTGCACACCTAATGTAAATTGTGATTTATAATTCTTGACTGTGAACTTGTGAATACTGAATGTTCAATGTGAGCGATCTGTGGTGCTGAATTTCCTTCGGGATTAATAAAGTACTTCTATTCTATTCTATTGATTTATTGTGTGTAATCCCCACTGACCCTCTGTGCCTAATTACTATTAGAATTTTAGTCTAGACTTAGACTAGACTAGACTTTATTGATCCTTTTGGGATTTCTCCCTCCAAGAAATTCAATTCAAATGTGAATGCAGTATGCAGCCAGTGGAGGTGACAAACCACTTTCAAAGGAGCATGTGTTGGTAAGTCTGGGTGAGCCATCAGATTACTAAAGGAGAAAAGTGGTTTTCAGCAGAATGACACCTTTAAACAATGCCAACACCAACTTTTTCTTTTTGTCCAGAAAAAGTAATGTTAAATCAATCTTTCACAAAATGTGAATAACCTGAACAAACTGAAATGTCTTAGAGGGGGAAAAAAATACATTATGCCTCAACTTATCATTTATGGATGGTCATTACAGACCACAGTCTTCTTAAAAAATGCACAAAACATTTAGTAACAGGCACAGTGCTATTACAGAACTGAAATTAGTTTGACACCATTGACTGTGTATATGTATATGTATATATACATATATGTGTGTGTGAAATTATGATATTGAGTAGACTATTTTGAAGACTCGTTATCTTAATTTTTGATTTGACTTATTTGGCTGAAAATGCAATACACATGAATAATGACAGCATTTAATCCAGGATAGCCCAAAAAAGCTTAAATTACTTGCTTTCATTGTGGTGCCTTACAAAAATAAAATACATTATTAAAACAAGTTAGAACAGTAAAAAAACATGTAAAGACAACATCAAATGGAACAATAATTAAACAGAAGTAAAATCCTGTCCTTCATGGTACCTTAGCTGGTTAAAAAGACGCTCCTCAATAGCTTTTTTTAAACGGTTAAAATTCAGGATGGTTCTAACAGGCTAAACGTGTATGTTTTATCCAAATATCGGACAATACCCCACCGTGTTTAATACGTGACATAACTATTGACACAGGTCTGGACATGTAGTCTACCACTTCAAACCTGTCCTGACCGGAATAAAGTCCGACTGTATCAAGTAAACATAACCGCAAAAACGTCATTCATTTCCAGTTAATGAAATAAGTAAGTAATAAGTTCAATCAGAGGCGTTTAAGTGATTTCCGAGGGTTTCATGAAGGCAGCACATGACTATCAAATAGCAGCAGATCTTCGCAAATATCACGTGCTTCTACGACAGGCGTCGGAAGATGCCGATGTGTATGTCGGACCGAGTCGCCACGCCCCTGACGCGTCTACTATCAGAACGGCTCACTTCAGGGTTCGGGTTATTTCATCTTCACTTGTTTACAGGTACGAGGATAAGAGGACGCCATGGCAGGAATACAAGTTAAGCAGTTGTGGTCACTTAAAGAGTCAACCGATAAACTTCTTAACACTGAGCAAGCGCTGTTGTAGATTGGGTTCTCGCTACCAGAGCTTGAACACCTTATCACCTGCCCGCGTGACACAGATGGAAATAAATCACATGCAGTTGCAGTCCCTTTAAATGACAGTCGATTCATATGTTTTTTATTGATAGATGAGGCAGCACGAAGAGTTTGGAGATTTTACCAAACTATTAATAGTGTCACTAAATACCGACACCTGCTAGACCGTAAAAATACCTACCTGACAGACTCAACTGACACTGATTTGATGACCTGGCATATACACAACACTGCATTTTATTTTAATTAATATCTTCCTTCAAATGTAAAAGAATCGTTAAAAGAATCGTTATTCTTAGTCAGTCACTAAATAATGTGAACAGGTATAATGTGAAAATTTAAGTGAATGTGTTGTGAATGAGGATGCTTGTGAACTTGGATTTTATATATATATATATATATATATATATATATATATATATATATATATATATATATAGCTGTTCCTCGCAATGCGCAGAACCCTCAGGCTCCCAGGCCTCTGGTAGAGGACCCGAGTCTGAAGGAGACACCGCCCAGGTGGGGCGAGAGGAACATTTATATATGTATATATATATATATATATATGGTTTGGTTTTGGTATTCGTCCTGTTTGGACTTTTTGGGCACTGGCCTACTGGCTGAGACCCCCCTCACCCATCCCCCCTTGGGTTAGGGTCCCTGTCTCTTAAAAGCCCTAATTAATGTATAATCTTGAAGTATGCCCTTTTGACATAATTCTGTGTTGAAATGTTTTTTGAACTGTAATGTAGCCCTGAATGAGGAAGAGGTGAAGTTGGTAATCATTGGAATTATTTTAATATTTGTCTGATTATTTTTGATATTGTTGGATTGAAAGTCATTAAAGCACTGTCTCAAAAAACTGCGTCCATATTTCCTGTCTTTTAAGGCCTGAAATAAAATATTAACTGCTTCTTTAAAATCATGTTCTTGTGTACATATTCTATGGAATCTGGTAAGTTGTGATTTAATCAGTCCCTTAAAAATATGTTTAGGATGAAAACTATTTTTAAATAATAATGAATGTTTATCTGTTTTTTTAAAAAAAACTTTTATGTCCAATTTGTGTTTGAGGGAGGATTTGGGTCCCCTATAGACTAATGTGTCCAAATAATTAATTTGAGAATGCCCAATCTCAAATGACAACTGGATAGACTGATCCTGACCATTAAGTATATTCATAAAGTCCATGAATTCCTTTTGAGTTCCTGTCCAGATTCCAAAAATATAATCTAGATATCTGTAATAACAAAAAGGTTGTTTGATACATTTTTTTAGGGCCTTCTCTTCCCAATCTGCCATAAAAAATATTCGCATAGGAGAGTTCGAATTTCTTCCCCATGGCTGTCCCTTTAATTTGTAGGTAATAATTGTTGTTAAACTCAAAATCATTCCTCCTAAGATTAATTCCCAATAGTTGGATTAATTCTTCATCAGGTCTTCTATTGTCTGGATATTTTTTTAAATATTTTTTAATTACTTCTATTCCTTTATCTATGTCAATATTAGTGTATAAGTTGCTTACATCCATAGTAAAAAGAAAAAATTCATCAGGTAAATTTATGTTTTTAATAATGTTAATAAAGTGGTATGTATCTTTAATATAAGATGGGTGTTTTGTTGAGATTGGATTCAGGAAAAAGTCTATGTAGCTGGCTGTGTGGTAGGTTTCACTTCCACAATCGGACACAATAGGCCTGCCAGGAGGTAAAATATAGGGGATGGTCCATTTTTCTGGGGATTTGTGTATCTTGGGAAGGATATAAAAACGTCTTTCTCGAGGGGTGTCTGGGCTGGATAAATAAATACTTTGTTTTTTAGTAATATATTTCTTATCCTCCATTGCCTTAATGCTTCTCCTCATCATAGGAATAGTGTCAGGATAAATGGGATATTCGAGTTTTCTGTAATAAACGGTGTCCTTTAATTGTCTTTCAACCTCTGTAATATATTGTGTTTTGTCCATTATAACAGTCATTGACCCCTTATCAGCCGGTTTTATAACAATATTTCTGTCCTGTTTTAGCTGTTTGAGGGCCTCAATCTCATCAGGTGACAGATTTAGTTTTTCCCTAATTATTTTGAAATTACTTTCCATAAATGTTAAATCCCTATTAATAAGAGTGTCTATTTCATAGGGAAGCTCCTCCCATGGAGGTGACCAAGAGGAAGGATAAACAAAACTTTCTGGTATTCCATCATCCCCCTCATCATCAAAAAATGCAGCAAGTTTTATTTTTCTGTGTTAGGTGCTTAAATCTTTTTTTATTTCCTCCTTCAACCAGGTTCCAACCCTAACGGTAGGTACAAAGGTGAGTCCCTTATTTAATAGTTTTCTTTTTGATGTTGTTAATTTTTTTATTTTGGACAAATTTAATACATTATCTGTACTGTTTAAATTTTGCCAATTATTAAGTTGTGTTCGGTCTAAGTTATCCTGTAACTTATCCAAATTATTATGAAAAACCCTCTCATCATACGGACTAAGAGGGATTTTTAGTTTAATGCCAAAAACATGTTATGCATAATAACTCTGGCTGTGGTCACTGTCCATAAGGTTTGATCTTCCCCAGTGCAGAGAACTTCCTGTGATGTGTGTGGAATGTATGCTACTCTCTCTTTTATGTATGCGTTCATACAATCCAAAGTCGTTTTTGCTGCTGCTGGGAGGGACTGGCTATAATGAATAAGAGGTATGTATACTTTTGCTTGTGGGAATTTCTCTTTTGCTCTCTTTAGTGCCCCCTGGAGTTGTTTTACAGCACTGGCTGGTTGCTGTTTGCTGTGATTAATCCCAAATGCCAAAACCAAAATTTTTGCCAAATTAGCATCCTTAGCCCCCTGTATAAGCCATTGTGCATGGTTAAAAGATGCATTAGGATAGATGTCGATTTGGATATCTGGATTCTGGAAGATTCTGGACCCTCCTCATCTGAGGGGTAAGTAGAAAATTCATCCCAACTGTGGTTCTCAAACAATTAAATTTCCTGTGCAGTAAGGCCTATTAATGTCGGTGTCATTGGTGGATTAAGGTTCCGTTCTGTCTCCTCCAACACTTGGATCAATTCCAGTGTTGTGGGAGTCACAATACTATCCCCTGAAGTGCTTTGAATGTTCCCCAAATCCAGGTGGTCTGTCCCGGGTTCAGGTACGGGTGTGTCCATAATCTGTGGTACAGATTGTGGAATAGGATCTGGAATGCAGTCTAGTGGGGGTCTAGTTACTGCTGTGGTGTGGACCCCTCTGGATGCCCCATGTCTCTGTACCCTCTGTTCCTTAATGGATGGGTTCACATTGGTGGTAAGCAGTGGACGGTTTACATTGGTGGTAAACAATGGAACCCCCCCCCCATCTACATTGGTAGTAATAGGTGAGACCCCCCAATCTGCATTAGTGATAACAGGATTAACAGGTGAAGACCACCTATTTACATTGGTGGTAGCAGGTGGAACTCCCAAGTCTGTTGTGGGATCCGTCCCCTGGTCTCTTGTGGCCTGGGGAGCAAAGGTCTGTATGCTGTGACCTCTTGGAGTGGAAGTAGGTATGTTATTCTGGGGAGTAGGGGTCACATTGTTCTCCTCAGTGGGTCTGTCCCTTACTGTGGCTAAAACAGTCCCCCTAATCTCATCCACAACATCCTGTCTTAGTCTGGGAAATGTCCTTTTACACCATCTCAGTGCTACATTAAATGGCTCTTCCCATTCATCCCCATGAAATTACTCAACTTTGGTCATTAATTCCTCCACAATGTCTTCATAATGCTGTTTTAAAATTAACATGGTGGTGTGAGCCCAGTTTTTAGCATTACCTATAATGTCATCACGTGTTTTCTGTGATGGCAAAGCAGGTTTAATTAAATTAGCCAACATATCTTCCATGTTAATGATTGTTCTAGGTCTTTTTTCATCCTCAGAAACCCTCACATTGGCCCCGTGGTGAACAGCTCTAATTAAATCATGAAAGGTATGTGTAATTTGTTTAAACCGGGCCATAGGTTTAATGTCGTCTGCCATGTTTTTTGGACCCCGCATCTCCCCCCGTTGCAGCCCGGGAGCACAGCAAAATCCTCCCCTTGTGCCCCGCACCGCTTGTGCATAAGTCTGGATGAGGGGTTGGGGGGACCGGTGGGGATAATCCTCCGGGGTGGCACTGGCTCAAGGTTGGGGTTATAGTGTTTGCGGACCCCGGCGTTGTGAAACCCCGGAGCCCTAAATGCACTGTCTGTCCCCCGGAGAAAATCATCCCCACCGCGGCGTCCCCCTTCCCACTCCCCTGGCGCGAAGCGACCTGGCCGGCGTCCCCTGCGGACCACCGTCCAGCCCTCTCCGTTCGTAAAGTTCTGCATTTTATTTTATATATGTATGTGTCTGTGTGTCCCGTGTTGTGTGTGTGTTCTGTAGTGTGTGTGAGTGTGAGTATTTTTAATTTTAAAAAAGAAAAGAAAGACAAAAAGAAAAGAAAAAGAAGCTATAGCTAACACGGAAATCTCAGCCGAAGCCAGCCGGAAAACTCCCGTCAAAGTCAAATAAAAATAAAAAAGTGGACGACGTTTCGACCTAAATTAGGTCTTCTTCAGGTCCAAATGAAATAAAATAAACCAGAAAAAGTAAAAAGACAAGGTAAGTAAAAAGAGTTTGGCGTTCAAAGATGGAAATTAATCCGTTTAGGTGATCCTTCTCCCTCAGAGTCGAGCAGAGAATGAGCTCCTACGGCTCCAGGGTCTAATATGCCCTCGGGGCATGGCCGAATTTTTGTTCTTTTCTTGAACATTTTGAGTTTGGTCGACTGAATGGTTTGAGTGGTTTTAATGGTTTTAATGGTTCCAATGTATTTGAATGGGCTGAATGGAAAAGAGTGTTTTTAATAATAAAATTTAATTAATTCAATGAGATAAATGATGTAAATTAATTTAAATGAATAAAATAATAAAAAATGTATAATATGTATTCTATATTTTATATATATATAAAATATAGAATACATATTATATATTATATATTATAATATATAATATATTATATATTATATATATTATTATATATAATATTATATATATAACATATATATTATAATATATTATATATTTTATTTATATCTAAATATATATATATATATATATATATATATATATATATATATATATATAATATTAATAGATTAATCTATATAATTAATTTCTGCAAAATTAGTGGTTAGAATGGGTTAGGGGTAAGGGTCAAAGGTCAAATGTCCTCGGTTAGGTTTAGGGAATATGTTTAGGGGTTAGGGTTAGGGTTAGTGTAAATAAGGGTGTGCTCCCCAGGCGGGTGACCCCGCCAGGGAGTACGTGCACTGTCCATCCCCCGGTCTGCCCAACATCTGGATCGGAAGTCCCCAACCCTTTCCTCCTGTCCTCTTCTGGGACGTCTGTTCCTTTGGACAACTGTCCATTCTATATCCATTTAATGTTTTTAATGTTTATTTTATTTATTTATTAATGGAGTGAATTCGATCTTTTTAATTTTTTAATTAATTAATTTATTAATAGGATAGTTATAATATTAAAATTAATCTTTTTAAGTCTAAATATTTATTAATAGGGTATTTATACTATTTAATTTTAAATCTTTTTAATTGTACTATATTAGGGGGTATTTATAATATTAGTATTCGTTTTTTAGATTTTTAATTGTATTTATTAATATTTAGTATTTTAAATTTCAATGTCCCCAGTTGGTTCCCTGTGTGAGAATGTGTGTGTGTGTGTGTATGTGTGTGTGTTCGTGCGCTGCTGTGGTGAATATCAGGTGAGTTTAAGGTGTTTAATGTTCCGGGTCACCTTTGTTATTATATTTTAATCACTAGTTTTAATTATTTATTATTATTTATATAGAATATATGTATTAGGTATAGTTTTATTTGTTAATAGTTTAGATTAAGTGCCTCGTGCGTAAAATGAAAGGGCTTTTCGCCGTTTTCCTCAAACCGAAAATAAAAGAAAATAGTGGATGACGTTTCGGCGGTAATATGCCTTCTTCAGATCCAAAATCAAATGAAAATCAAATAAAAGTGTCACAATTGAGGGCTTTTGTGTGAAAAAACTGCAGTGTAAGCTTCCAACAGGTCTGTACACCTTGAACGTTCGGCACAGAGTGAACCGGCTTCTGTGTTCAGCCTTATATCAACTCGGAGGCGTGTTCCTCTCCGGCTGTGCCAAACTTGTACAAACTCTGTACTCAGAGAACTTTACACTGGGAATTAACCCTTTCTGGTGTGAAGCAAATTAAATTAGATGATTTTTAACATTATTAATGAACTATAATTATCTTTTAATGAACTTAAATATATTTTTTGTACATGAAATAAACATTTTAAATCTAAAACTGTCTTGTTTCTTTAATTTTATTATTTTTATACTTTTTTTTAATTATTTTTTTATTTTTTATTCTTTTTTTACTTATTTTAAAGTTTTATATGAGCATAAAGGATGAACTAGTGGAACATTTTTAGATATTTAACATTTGTAGTCTTTTTAAAGTTTTATGTGAGCATTTAATATAAACTTAATGGAACATTTTTAGATATTTAACATTTTAAGTTTCCTTTTGTTGTATTATGGATTGTTTCTTTTATGTATATGAGGTAAGTAATAAAGGTTGTTATTTAAATGTGCATTGGAAACGAGATAACCGGTCCAGTGGTCTGGGGTCAAAGGTCAAGGAAGTATGGAGTAAGTTTTAAAGAAGCAGTCCAGGTAAGTATCATATTAAGGTTAGATTAGGAATAAGGCTAGGGTCCATAGTTAGAATTAGGTTTTAGGTCTGTGATTAGGGTTAGGGTTAGGTCAGAGGTCTAAGGTCCAGGTGAGTAGTAGTGGTTAGGTTTAGGTTTAAAGGTCAGGTTTAGGGTTAGAATTGAATAATAATTAGGGTTAGGGTCAGGTCTGATTTAGTGATTAGGGTTAGGTTTAGGTCTGAGGTCAAAGGTCAAGGTGAGTAGTAGTGGTTAGGTTTAGGGTTACAGGTCAAGTGTAGGGTTAGAATTGAATAATAATTAGGTTTAGTGTAAATAAGGGTGTGCTCCCCAGGCGGGTGACCCCGCCAGGGAGTACGTGCACTGTCCATCCCCCGGTCTGCCCAACACCTGGATCGGAAGTCCCCAACCCTTTCCTCCTGTCCTCTTCTGGGACGTCTGTTCCTTTGGACCACTGTCCATTCCATATCCATTTAATCTTTTTAATGTTTATTTTATTTATTTAATCTGATCTATTTAATTTTTTAATTTTTTTTATTTATTAATAGGATATTTATAATATTAAAATTAATTTTTTTAAGTCAAAATATTTATTAATAGGGCATTTATACTATTTAATTTGAAATCTTTTTAATTGTAATATATTAGGGGGGTATTTATAATATTAGTATTCGTTTTTTTAGATTTTAATTGTATTTATTAATATTTATTGTTTTAAATTTCAATGTCCCCAGTTGGTTCCCTGTGTGAGAATGTGTGTGTGTGTGTGTATTCGTGTGCTGCTGTGTTAGGGTTAAGGTTAAGGTTAAGGTTAGGGTTGGGGTTAGAGTTAGGGTTAGCTGTGGGTCCTGTGGGACTTAAAAAGCACGGGCCCACTGGTCTGGGATATCCCCGGGGGAGAAAAGGAAAAAAGAGGGGTTGGGAGTATATTTATTGTAAGAAACTGGTGGATTGCTGTAGATTGTAGGTCCGATGGGGGAAGTCCAGCCCCCGTTGTGAGCCCCGGTCCCGTCGGATCAGGGTGTTTCTGTGAGGAAGAGAGGAGGGGAGGGGGATCAGCCTGCTAAGGGGAGGCCACTCCCCCGCGGCAGCGAAGCTCCGCGGAGTGGGAGAGTCCAGCGCACACGCGTGGCTTTACAGCCTGGTGGGTGGGAGGTGTTTGGGGTCTGGGTGGCAATAAATAGTGTGATTAAATATTAATAGATTGTGTATTAAATAAGTATTAAATAAAATGGTCCTAGTCCTCTGTGTATGTGAGGGGTGTGTGTGTGTGTGGGATGGGTGGGGAATAGGTGGTGTCTGGGACATGGGGAAATGGGAGATGCAAAAAATGGGGTTTGGAAAAGACGGATGTATAAGGAGAGAAAAAAAGAGAGGGGGGGGGGCATGCGTAATAAATGTAGGAATGCATAAAATCACACCAAGCAAACAAAAAAAACATGCAAAAAGAGGGATAAAAACCATTAGTGGACATATTAAAAAGGCAAACATATAAAAGTGGACATACAAAGACATATAAAAGAGGGGGGATAAAAGTAGAAGAATATAAAGAATATGGCAATAGATAAGTATAATAAAATGTAATAAAATTATAATAAATATATAAAAAAAGGTGTGTAAAAAATTCATAGATGCACCCTGTCGGTAGACTTTCCTTTTGTGTCACCTGGAACGTGTGCTGCGCTGGGGGGATAAAGAAAGCGGGAGCATTTGGCTGGAGATAAGTGTGTTTATTCTAATGAGGTTTACTCAGTTTTACCTGGGGGGAGCTGCCGCAGGTGTGTGGGCCTCCCCGGGGGAGGGGGGGGATTGTTGGACTGGGGTCCCCCGGTGCCGGGAGGGAGGTCGTAGTCCCCAGCCTCTCTATCCACTGTTTATAATAGAATATAGATTTATAATATTTATAATAGGATTTTATAATAGGAATATAGATGAAAATGTGGAATTGGGAATATAGATGAAAATGTGGAATGTGGAATTGTTAACTGTTACCATGGCAAAGGTTGCCATAGCAACGGTTACCATAGCAACCATTTACATAGCAATGGTTACCATAGCAACCATAACCATGGCAACGGTTGCCATAGCAACGGTTACCATAGCAACCATAACCATGGCAACTGTAACCATGCAATGGCAACGGTTGCCATAGCAACTTTTTCCATAGCAACCGTTTCCATAGCAAAGGTTACCATAGCAACCGTTTCCATGGCAACGTTACCATAGCAACGGTTGCCATAGCAACATTTCCATAGCAACCGTTTCCATAGCAACCGTAACCATAGCAACATTTCCATAGAAACTGTAACCATGGCAACGGTTACCATAGCAACGGTTACCATAGCAACGGTAACCATAGCAACGGTTACCATAGCAACCGTAACCATAGCAACGGTTGCCATAGCAACGGTAACCATAGCAACCATAACCATGGCAACGGTTACAATAGCAACTGTAAACATGGCAACGGTTGCCATAGCAACGGTTGCCATAGCAACGGTTACCATAGCAACGGTTACCATAGCAGCCGTTTCCATAGCAACCGTAACCATGGTAAAGGTTGCCATGGCAACAGTTACCATAGTAATATAGTAAATGTGGAATGTGGAATTTGGACTATGGATGCAAATGTGGAATTTGGAATTTGGAATATAGATGAAAATGTGGAATGTGGAATATAGATGCAAATGTGGAATGTGGAATTTGGAATATAGATACAAATGTGGAATTTGGAATATAGATGCAAATGTGGAAATTGGAATATAGATGAAAATGTGGAATTGGGAATATAGATGCAAATGTGGAATGTGGAATTTGGAATATAGATACAAATGTGGAATTTGGAATATAGATGCAAATGTGGAATTTGGAATATAGATGAAAATGTGGACTTTAGAATATAGATGCAAATGTGGAATGTGGAATTTGGAATATAGATGCAAATGTGGAATGTGGAATTTGGAATATAGATGCAAATGTGGAACGTGGAATTTGGAATATAGATGCAAATGTGGAATGTGGAATTTGGAATATAGATGAAAATGTGGAATTTGGAATATACGGTAGATGCAAATGTGGAATGTGGAATTTGGAATATAGATGCAAATGTGGAATGTGGAATTTGGAATATAGATGCAAATGTGGAATGTGGAATTTGGAATATAGATGCAAATGTGGAATGTGGAATTAGGAATATAGATGAAAATGTGGAATGTGGAATTGGGAATATAGATGAAAATGTGGAATGTGGAATTTGGAATATAGATGAAAATGTGGAATTGGGAATTTATATGAAAATGTGGAATTTGGAATATAGATGCAAATGTGGAATGTGGAATTTGGAATATAGATGCAAATGTGGAATGTGGAATTTGGAATATAGATGCAAATGTGGAATGTGGAATTTGGAATATAGATGAAAATGTGGAATTTGGAATATAGATGAAAATGTGGAATGTGGAATTGGGAATATAGATGAAAATGTGGAATGTGGAATTTGGAATATAGATGAAAATGTGGAATTGGGAATTTATATGAAAATGTGGAATTTGGAATATAGATGCAAATGTGGAATGTGGAATTTGGAATATAGATGCAAATGTGGAATGTGGAATTTGGAATATAGATGCAAATGTGGAATGTGGAATTTGGAATATAGATGAAAATGTGGAATTTGGAATATAGATGAAAATGTGGAATTGGGAATTTAGATGAAAATGTGGAATTTGGAATATAGATGCAAATGTGGAATGTGGAATTTGGAATATAGATGAAAATGTGGAATGTGGGTGTGGAATTTGGAATATAGATGAAAATGTGGAATGTGGAATGTGGAATTGGGAATATAGATGAAAATGTGGAATTTGGAATATAGATGCAAATGTGGAATGTGGAATTTGGAATATAGATGCAAATGTGGAATGTGGAATTTGGAATATAGATGAAAATGTGGAATTGGGAATATAGATGAAAATGTGGAATATAGATGTAAATGTGGAATGTGGAATATAGATGTAAATGTGGAATGTGGAATTTGGAATATAGATGTAAATGTGGAATTGTGGAATGTGGAATATAGATGTAAATGTGGAATTGGGAATATAGATGAAAATGTGGAATGTGGAATATAGATGTAAATGTGGAATGTGGAATATAGATGTAAATGTGGAATGTGGAATTTGGAATATAGATGTAAATGTGGAATTGTGGAATGTGGAATATAGATGTAAATGTGGAATGTGGAATATAGATGTAAATGTGGAATGTGGAATATAGATGTAAATGTGGAATTTGGAATATAGATGTAAATGTGGAATTGTGGAATGTGGAATATAGATGTAAATGTGAATTTGGAATTTGCTAATGCTAGCATGGTAATGCTAGCATGCTAGCATGTCAACATGCTAACATGCTAACATGCTAACATGCTAACATGCTAACATGCTAACATGCTAACATGCTAATGCTAACATGCTAATGCTAACATGCTAATGCTAACATGCTAATGCTAACATGCTAATGCTAACATGCTAACATGTTAACATGCTAACATGCTAACATGCTAATATGCTAACATGCTAACATGCTAATGTTAACATGCTAATGCTAACATGCTAATGATAGCATGCTAATGTTAGCATGCTAATGCTAACATGCTAATGCTAGCATGCTAATGCTAGCATGCTAAGCTAGAATGCTAATTGCCAATTGCCATAGCAACGGTTGCCATAGCAACGGTTGCCATAGCAACGGTTTTCATGGCAACGGTTGCCATACCATTGGTTGCCATGGCAACGGTTGCCATAGCAACGGTTGTTATAGCAACGGTTGCCATAGCAACGGTTGCCATAGCAACCGTAACCATAGCAAGTTAATGCTAGCATGCTAATGCTATCATGGAATTTGGAATATAGATGTAAATGTGGAATGTGGAATATAGATGTAAATGTGGAATGTGGAATTTGGAATATAGATGTAAATGTGGAATTGTGGAATGTGGAATATAGATGTAAATGTGGAATGTGGAATATAGATGTAAATGTGGAATTGTGGAATGTGGAATATAGATGTAAATGTGGAATGTGGAATATAGATGTAAATGTGGAATGTGGAATTTGGAATATAGATGTAAATGTGGAATATAGCTGTAAATGTGGAATGTGGAATATAGATGTCAATGTGGAATGTGGAATATAGATACAAATGTGGAATGTGGAATATAGATACAAATGTGGAATGTGGAATTCACTATATAGATAAATGTGGAATTGTGGAATTCACTATATAGATACAAATGTGGAATGTGGAATATAGATACAAATGTGGAATGTGGAATATAGATACAAATGTGGAATGTGGAATTCACTATATAGATACAAATGTGGAATTGTGGAATTCACTATATAGATACAAATGTGGAATGTGGAATATAGATACAAATGTGGAATGTGGAATTCACTATATAGATACAAATGTGGAATTGTGGAATTCACTATATAGATACAAATGTGGAATGTGGAATATAGATACAAATGTGGAATGTGGAATATAGATACAAATGTGGAATGTGGAATTCACTATATAGATACAAATGTGGAATTGTGGAATTCACTATATAGATACAAATGTGGAATGTGGAATATAGATACAAATGTGGAATGTGGAATATAGATACAAATGTGGAATTTGGAATATAGATACAAATGTGGAATGTGGAATTCACTATATAGATACAAATGTGGAATGTGTGAATATAGATACAAATGTGGAATGTGGAATATAGATACAAATGTGGAATGTGGAATTTGGAATATAGATACAAATGTGGAATTGTGGAATTCACTATATAGATACAAATGTGGAATGTGGAATATAGATACAAATGTGGAATGTTGAATTTGGAATATAGATACAAATGTGGAATTGTGGAATTCACTATATAGATACAAATGTGGAATGTGTGAATATAGATACAAATGTGGAATATAGATACAAATGTGCAATGTGGAATTTGGAATATAGATACAAATGTGGAATTGTGGAATTCACTATATAGATACAAATGTGGAATGTGGAATATAGATACAAATGTGGAATGTGGAATTTGGAATATAGATACAAATGTGGAATTGTGGAATTCACTATATAGATACAAATGTGGAATGTGTGAATATAGATACAAATGTGGAATGTGGAATATAGATACAAATGTGGAATGTGGAATTTGGAATATAGATACAAATGTGGAATTGTGGAATTCACTATATAGATACAAATGTGGAATGTGTGAATATAGATACAAATGTGGAATGTGGAATATAGATACAAATGTGCAATGTGGAATTTGGAATATAGATACAAATGTGGAATTGTGGAATTCACTATATAGATACAAATGTGGAATGTGGAATATAGATACAAATGTGGAATGTGGAATTTGGAATATAGATACAAATGTGGAATTGTGGAATTCACTATATAGATACAAATGTGGAATGTGTGAATATAGATACAAATGTGGAATGTGGAATATAGATACAAATGTGGAATGTGGAATTTGGAATATAGATACAAATGTGGAATTGTGGAATTCACTATATAGATACAAATGTGGAATGTGGAATATAGATACAAATGTGGAATTGTGGAATATAGATACAAATGTGGAATGTGGAATATAGATACAAATGTGGAATGTGGAATATAGATGTAAATGTGGAATGTGGAATTTGGAATATAGATGTAAATGTGGAATGTGGAATTAGCATGCTAGCATTATCATGCTAGCATTAAATAGATACAAAATTGGAATGATTCCATAATTACATCTATTTTTAAAAAGTC
The DNA here is from genome assembly GCA_020466265.1 of Siphamia tubifer. Taxonomy (NCBI): domain Eukaryota; kingdom Metazoa; phylum Chordata; class Actinopteri; order Kurtiformes; family Apogonidae; genus Siphamia; species Siphamia tubifer. Next base: position 53,191,574 of record CM035791.1, on the reverse strand, counting down.
ATTAAATAAATCCAAAATTGGAATGATTCCATAATTCGATTCCATAATTACATCTATTATTTACTGCGCCACCTGGTGGTTGGAGGCTAAAATTGCAATTTTTAAAAATAGCTAAAAAGTAGCTCGCTACGTCCGGAAAAATACGCCGAACACAATGGTGCAGGTTTGGGGTCTTTAAATTTTTTAGGGTCCGAGAAAAAAAATCGCTTCCATAATTCCAGATTCGGAAAGTCGTGTTATTCTGTTTACGGGGCTCCCGAAACGCGTTTTGGTCTTGGTCCCGTCGCTCTACGACTTTCGGAAAGCATACATGGAAGTTAGGGTTTCCCCTAATTAGGGTTAGGGTTAGGGTTAGGGTTAGGGTTAGGGTTAGGGTTAGGGTTAGGGTTAGGGTTAGGGTTAGGGTTAGGGTTAGGGTTAGGGTTAGGGTTAGGGTTAGGGTTAGGGTTAGGTGTAGGGGAAAAAAAATTATGGTTTAAGCCTTAAAAAAGGCTTTCCACATGCTCTGGCACACATCAGAATGATTTTTAATTCTAAAATATATATTTTTTATATATTTATCTTTTCTGTCTGGGGGGGTTTTTTTCTCTTCCCTTTCTCTTTCTAGGTCCCTAATGTCCATTTTACTCCCCTAGATGGAGGAAAACCCTTTCATTGAGGCCGCTGGGCACCATAGTGTCTAATTCCTTAATCCAGTGGCCCTCTTTCCTCCGTCTTTGTCTCATGGACCATTCGGTACTGGACTCCAGACCCATAATGGACAGATTCCCCACCCCATGGTCTCTCAGATGTTCATAGAGTGGGGAGGAGAATTGTGTCCGGCCGGTCCTGTAAATATGTTGCCTCAGTCTGACCCGAAGAGAGTTTTTTGTCTCACCTATGTAGAGTTTGGAGCACACTCTACATTGGATTGCATATATCAGATTTTTAGACTCTAGGTCCAATGGTCTCCAAATCGGAGCTCCCCTGTGTGTGTAGGTGTTTGTAATGTGTTTTGGTGTGATTAGATATCTTTTCAGATCATCTATTTTGCCATTTTTAAGGGTGGCATGTACAAGCAGATCCTTAATGTTTTTATTTCTTCTGTATGCTGCTATAACCCCAACATCCATCCATTCTTCTACAGAATTTTTCAGCTGTTTCAAGTTCACCTTCAGTCTCTTATTTAGGTCTACAGACATTGGGGAAAAGGTGGACACGAAGGGGACAATCTCCCCCCTCCTTTGGCCCCTACTCACTGTCCCATTGTCCAGGTTGCCCCGGACCTCCGCCCTGATGTTCCGGAGGAAGGTGCGACTATACCCTCTGGGTCTAAGGGCCCTAAAAAGGGTCCTAGTGGCCCGTTCTGCATCCTCCTCCGTCCCACAGATTCGATAGAACCTAATGAGTTGGGATTTAACCAACCCCCGGTAAGTATGTTTAGGATGGTAACTTGTTTTGTGTAACAGGGCGTGAGTGTCCGTGGCTTTGAAAAATACCCTGGTTTGCAATGTCCTATCCCCCGTTATATATACCTCCGTGTCCAAAAATTCTATTTTCTCTTTCTGAACATTAAATTTGACTGAGATGGACTCATGGTGACCGTTCAGCGTCTCGATAAATCGCTCAAATTCCGGTTCCGAGTGCGTCCAAACCCCAAAGATGTCATCCAGATATCTCATGTATAATTGTGGGAGGTTGCTACACTTGGGGAAAACCGTGTGCTCCCAATCCGCCATATAAATATTGGCATAGGCCGGGGCAAACTTCTTCCCCATTGCTGTCCCATGGATCTGGAGATAAAATTTTCCATCAAATTCAAAGTCATTTTTTGTGAGACCCAGCTCCAAAAGCTGAAGAAGGGCCTCATCTGGTCTCCCCGGATCCGGATTTCGCTCCAGGATCTCTCGGACCGCCTTCAGGCCACGGTAAGTATCTATATTTGTATATAGTGCGTCAATATCAATTGAGAACAGGAAAGCATTTTCTGGGATCTTCATATCTTTAATCTTATTGACAAAGTCATATGTGTCTTTGATGTAGCTGTCATGTTTCTGCGATAAGGGATTCAGGAAAAAATCAATATATTCTGCCACTCTATACGATTCACTACCACAGTCAGAAACGATAGGACGTCCCATAGGGACCTGGTGTGGAATTGTCCACGTTGCCGGGTCTTTATGAATTTTAGGAAGTAAATAAAACTTCCGTTCTCTTATTGGTTCATCCCCTGACAGGTATAATTTTTGTTTCCAGGTAATGATTCTTTTTTCATATAGGCCCTGCAAGATGGAATGGATCTGCTGCTTCGTCTCTTCCTGGATGGATTTCTCCAAAGGTAAGTAGTGTTTCGTATTATTCAGTTGTCTATTGGCCTCTGTTAAATATTGATTTTTATCCATAATAACTATTTTTGATCCCTTATCAGCTGGTTTAATGACTATGTCCTGATTTTGTTTCAGACGTTTAAGTGCACATTTCTCTTCTTTCGATAAATTTTGTTTAGGGATTCTGGAGAACCTAATTCTCTCAAGGGCCCGTTCATCCTGTCTCATCAGTTTCTGAATGGGTTTGGAGATTAAATCTTTATGGGGTTCCCAGCGTGAAAACCCCGTAAAAGGTTCGTGTACAAAATCCTTCCTGTCACCAAAATAATCTAATAATTTTAACCGTCTGTGGTATTGATATAGATCCCGTTGAAGTTCCCGCCTATCTATTTTGGATGGTGTTGGGATAAAAAGTAAGCCTTTTTCTAAAAGCTCATACTCCGCCTCCCCTAGTGAGTACGTCAAACACAAATTTAGCACATTTGAGGCTTCGGGGATGGGTTTATTCTGTCCCCCTACTGTCAGTTTAACTGTGTCATCCATTTCTCTAGGATCCCTTGGGCTGTTTTTGCCGTCCAATGAACTCCATCCCTCTCCAATTGGACGAGGTCCTCCTCGACCCCCTCAAGGGTCCTGAAATTTCTTTGGAGGTGTTGATTTAAATCTACTATTAATGCCCTAGCCTGGACCGCCACCTGGGTTAAGCCTTGCACCTGTGTTGCAAAGATTTCCGCCTGGGGGAACACCCTCTTGCTGGTTACTATCAGCTGAGCAAACTGTTTGTGCATTGTGTTGGGCTGGTTCCCTTTCAGACAGTTGTTAAGCCCCACTGCAAAGACCACTTTATGTACCGAGGGGTTCGGATCCAGCTTCTCTAGGACCCCTTTAAGGTGATGTATTTGGGCCCCTGGGAAGCTATCTATTTGAATTAGGGGATACGGGTTCCTAGGAATTCTAGCCAGGTTCGAATCTCCTAACACAACTATCGGTCTTCTGATGTTTATTCTCCAGGTGGCGATCTTTTGATACACCCTCGGGTGTTTAAACGGTCCCAAAGGGACCAAACTGGAGTCAACCGCGATCGAACCTGGTGAATTTGTGGTGTGTGTGGTCCCCGCATCCCCCCCAGAGTCTCCCATCCCCTCTGCCGGCTCCTCTTCAGTCCCCCTTGGAATCTCAGGTAAGTCTGTTGACACCCCCAGTGGGTCTTCATTGTTCTTATTCATATTTACATTTTTATTCACAGGTTTCTCCACAGGTGGCGTTCCAGGTAAGTATTCCCTCCCTTCTCCCATGAATGTATCCCCCTGTCCAGGTCCCTCCTCCCCATCCGGTACCTTTCCCCTCACAGGGCTATTTCCCCCTCCCACCGGTGTGTTGTGGGTCTCCATCCCTAAAGTTCCCTCTCCCTCCTTTAGCCCTACATTATGTTGTTGTCCTCCCTTCCCCAAGTCTCCATTTAACCCCAATGATTTCTTTTTGCCGTTAAACCCTTTCTTTTTCCTCCTAACTAGCTGGAAGTCCCCATCTTCCCCAGACTGTGTTCCCGAGAAGATTTCATCCAACCCCTCTACTGCCACATTGGTCAACCAGCCCGAATGCCCGGTAAGTATCTCCCTTCTTTCCTCCTCCCTTTCCGTTACATTCATTGGGTTGGGTTCCTGAGGGGCCTGGCCGTGAACTAGTGCCTGTATGACCAAGGCTTTTCTGGGTAGGATGGGGTTAGGGGGCGGGTTAGCATCTGTGCCATGGTTCGGGTCAGGGTTAGGGATAAGGTTAGAAATAGGGTTAGAACCCGGGTCCTGATTAAGGTTGGGGTGAAAATTAGGGTTGAGGTTAAGGTTAGGGTTAGTGTTGGGGTGGCGGCCAAGTTCAGGGCCAAGGTTAGGGTTAAGGTCCGAACCTTGGTTGGGGTTCGGGCCTCGATAGGAGTTAGGGTTAGGGTTAGGGACCGGGTTCTGCTTAGGGTTCATATTAGGATAGGGGTTAGGGTTAGGGCAAGGGCCCCGGTTAGGGTTAGGAACCGGGTCCTGATGACCAGGGCCCCGGTTAGGGTTAGGGTTAGGGACCGGGTCCTGGTTAGGGTTCGGGTTCCTATCAGGGTAGGGGTTAGGGTTAGGGCCCGAGCCCCGGTTAAGGTTAGGGTTAGGGTTAGGGTTAGGGTTAGGGTTAGGGTTAGGGTTAGGGTTAGGGTTAGGGTTAGGGTTAGGGTTAGGTTAGGGTTAGGGTTAGGTTGGGTTAGGGTTAGAGCTTTAAAAAAGTGCCAGTTGGGCCTTTGTGGCACTGGCCTACGGCTCCGGGATCTCCCTCTAAATAAGAAAAGAAAGAAAAAGAAAAAGAAAATCTCCTCCCATTTCTTTAGCGTTGTGTGAGGGATGGGGAATCTGTTTGTTTAGGAGGAGGCGGGAGGGCTCGGTCCTAGTCGGGATCCCGGGCCCCAGGGGAATGATCGTCTCCGAAAAAATTATTTATAATATAGGATGGGAGGACCACTTAACCACGAACAGCAAAAACCTGTGGGCGGGTCCTCCCCAGCGCAGCATCATAGTAGTAGAATTGGGCCTGAAATTGGTAGCACGGGGTCTGGTATAAGTAAAAGACCATTTGATTAGATAGATAAATTTAATAAAATATATATATAAATAAATAATTAAATAAGAATATAATCAATTAAAAATATATGTGTGCCAACTGTCTGTAAGCATTCATAATTGGGGTTAATAATTCTTAGTGTGTGGTGTAGAATGTAAGCTGCAAGTATAAATCAAGGAGAAAAGGAAAAAGAGGGGGGGGGGGGGGGTTGGGGCGGGAGAGAATATACAACAACATGCAAGGGGGGGAAAAAAAAGCAAAACAGGCAAAAATCCACACTCATTTGTCAAAAAACATGCAACTTTCAGAAAATTATAATAGAATACTTAAAAGACAGCAAGCATAAAACGTATAAAAAACATATAAAAAACATATAAAAGTGGTTGTGTAACAAAACAAGACATAAAGGAACCAACAGTATAAAGAGAACCTGAAACAAGGAGAAAAGGAAAAAATAGAGAGAACAAGAAGAGATCAGATTTAGGGAGAAGGAGTACATGAGACAGGTTTGTCATATGTCTCCCTTAAAACTAGAAACACAGTAGTTTATCTGTAATATTTACAAAATATTTATTTTGGGTTTAGGTAGGAACCAATTGTATTTAATGTGTGAAACTAGATGTGTCTATATAAGATAACCAAAAGATGAGAAAATAAATGAACCAATAAAGAAAATAAATAAAGAAAGCCACCTATTTTAAATCAACCCTCTCATATGTTGGTCCGAAACATGTGCTGCGCTGGGGAGGACCATCAACAGGAAATCAGTAAAGTCAAAGAAGAATCATTTATGTAGGATTAAATTTATTATAGAAATTTAAATTGTCCTGGTGGCCAGGTTTTCTTCTTGGCGTGCGAGTCTCCTCCGGAGGGGGAACAAATGCGTGGGGGCCAGGGCTGCATCTTCTGGTTAACGGAGGGGAAAAAGAGGAGTAGGTTAAATCCCCGCGGTCAAGTAGTCCTCAGCCGGTCCACTTAATGTTCACCCATCCTCTCTCCGTCCCCTGGGTCAGGGTTAGGCTTAGGGATAGGCTTAGGGGTTAGGGTTAGGAGAGGAGGTTAGGGGTTAGGAGAGGAGGTTAGGGGTTAGAGTTGGGAGAGGAGGTTAGGGGTTAGGATTAGGAGAGGAGGTTAGGGGTTAGGGTTAGGAGAGGAGGTTAGGGGTTAGGGTTAGGAAAGGAGGTTAGAGGTTAGGGTTAGGAGAGGAGGTTAGGGGTTAGGGTTAGGAAAGGAGGTTAGGGGTTAGGGTTAGGAGAGGAGGTTAGGGGTTAGGGTTAGGAGAGGAGGTTAGGGGTTAGGGTTAGGAGAGAAGGTTAGGGGTTAGGGTTAGGAGAGGAGGTTAGGGGTTAGGGTTAGGAGAGGAGGTTAAGGGTTAGGGTTAGGGTTAGGGTTAGGGTTAGGGTTAGGGTTAGGGTTAGGGTTAGGGTTAGGGTTAGGGTTAGGGTTAGGGTTAGGGTTAGGGTTAGGGTTAGGGTTAGGGTTAGGGTTAGGGTTAGGGTTAGGGTTAGGGTTAGGGTTAGGGTTAGGGTTAGGGTTAGGGTTAGGGTTAGGGTTAGGGTTAGGGTTAGGGTTAGGGTTAGGGTTAGGGTTAGGGTTAGGGTTAGGGTTAGGGTTAGGGTTAGGGTTAGGGTTAGGGTTAGGGTTAGGGTTAGGGTTAGGGTTAGGGTTAGGGTTAGGGTTAGGGTTAGGGTTAGGGTTAGGGTTAGGGTTAGGGTTAGGGTTAGGGTTAGGGTTAGGGTTAGGGTTAGGGTTAGGGTTAGGGTTAGGGTTAGGGTTAGGGTTAGGGTTAGGGTTAGGGTTAGGGTTAGGGTTAGGGTTAGGGTTAGGGTTAGGGTTAGGGTTAGGGTTAGGGTTAGGGTTAGGGTTAGGGTTAGGGTTAGGGTTAGGGTTAGGGTTAGGGTTAGGGTTAGGGTTAGGGTTAGGGTTAGGGTTAGGGTTAGGGTTAGGGTTAGGGTTAGGGTTAGGGTTAGGGTTAGGGTTAGGGTTAGGGTTAGGGTTAGGGTTAGGGTTAGGGTTAGGGTTAGGGTTAGGGTTAGGGTTAGGGTTAGGGTTAGGGTTAGGGTTAGGGTTAGGGTTAGGGTTAGGGTTAGGGTTAGGGTTAGGGTTAGGGTTAGGGTTAGGGTTAGGGTTAGGGTTAGGGTTAGGGTTAGGGTTAGGGTTAGGGTTAGGGTTAGGGTTAGGGTTAGGGTTAGGGTTAGGGTTAGGGTTAGGGTTAGGGTTAGGGTTAGGGTTAGGGTTAGGGTTAGGGTTAGGGTTAGGGTTAGGGTTAGGGTTAGGGTTAGGGTTAGGGTTAGGGTTAGGGTTAGGGTTAGGGTTAGGGTTAGGGTTAGGGTTAGGGTTAGGGTTAGGGTTAGGGTTAGGGTTAGGGTTAGGGTTAGGGTTAGGGTTAGGGTTAGGGTTAGGGTTAGGGTTAGGGTTAGGGTTAGGGTTAGGGTTAGGGTTAGGGTTAGGGTTAGGGTTAGGGTTAGGGTTAGGGTTAGGGTTAGGGTTAGGGTTAGGGTTAGGGTTAGGGTTAGGGTTAGGGTTAGGGTTAGGGTTAGGGTTAGGGTTAGGGTTAGGGTTAGGGTTAGGGTTAGGGTTAGGGTTAGGGTTAGGGTTAGGGTTAGGGTTAGGGTTAGGGTTAGGGTTAGGGTTAGGGTTAGGGTTAGGGTTAGGGTTAGGGTTAGGGTTAGGGTTAGGGTTAGGGTTAGGGTTAGGGTTAGGGTTAGGGTTAGGGTTAGGGTTAGGGTTAGGGTTAGGGTTAGGGTTAGGGTTAGGGTTAGGGTTAGGGTTAGGGTTAGGGTTAGGGTTAGGGTTAGGGTTAGGGTTAGGGTTAGGGTTAGGGTTAGGGTTAGGGTTAGGGTTAGGGTTAGGGTTAGGGTTAGGGTTAGGGTTAGGGTTAGGGTTAGGGTTAGGGTTAGGGTTAGGGTTAGGGTTAGGGTTAGGGTTAGGGTTAGGGTTAGGGTTAGGGTTAGGGTTAGGGTTAGGGTTAGGGTTAGGGTTAGGGTTAGGGTTAGGGTTAGGGTTAGGGTTAGGGTTAGGGTTAGGGTTAGGGTTAGGGTTAGGGTTAGGGTTAGGGTTAGGGTTAGGGTTAGGGTTAGGGTTAGGGTTAGGGTTAGGGTTAGGGTTAGGGTTAGGGTTAGGGTTAGGGTTAGGGTTAGGGTTAGGGTTAGGGTTAGGGTTAGGGTTAGGGTTAGGGTTAGGGTTAGGGTTAGGGTTAGGGTTAGGGTTAGGGTTAGGGTTAGGGTTAGGGTTAGGGTTAGGGTTAGGGTTAGGGTTAGGGTTAGGGTTAGGGTTAGGGTTAGGGTTAGGGTTAGGGTTAGGGTTAGGGTTAGGGTTAGGGTTAGGGTTAGGGTTAGGGTTAGGGTTAGGGTTAGGGTTAGGGTTAGGGTTAGGGTTAGGGTTAGGGTTAGGGTTAGGGTTAGGGTTAGGGTTAGGGTTAGGGTTAGGGTTAGGGTTAGGGTTAGGGTTAGGGTTAGGGTTAGGGTTAGGGTTAGGGTTAGGGTTAGGGTTAGGGTTAGGGTTAGGGTTAGGGTTAGGGTTAGGGTTAGGGTTAGGGTTAGGGTTAGGGTTAGGGTTAGGGTTAGGGTTAGGGTTAGGGTTAGGGTTAGGGTTAGGGTTAGGGTTAGGGTTAGGGTTAGGGTTAGGGTTAGGGTTAGGGTTAGGTTGGGTTAGGGTTAGAGCTTTAAAAAAGTGCCAGTTGGGCCTTTGTGGCACTGGCCTACGGCTCCGGGATCTCCCTCTAAATAAGAAAAGAAAGAAAAAGAAAAAGAAAATCTCCTCCCATTTCTTTAGCGTTGTGTGAGGGATGGGGAATCTGTTTGTTTAGGAGGAGGCGGGAGGGCTCGGTCCTAGTCGGGATCCCGGGCCCCAGGGGAATGATCGTCTCCGAAAAAATTATTTATAATATAGGATGGGAGGACCACTTAACCACGAACAGCAAAAACCTGTGGGCGGGTCCTCCCCAGCGCAGCATCATAGTAGTAGAATTGGGCCTGGGTTAGGGTTAGGGTTAGGGTTAGGGTTAGGGTTAGGGTTAGGGTTAGGGTTAGGGTTAGGGTTAGGGTTAGGGTTAGGGTTAGGGTTAGGGTTAGGGTTAGGGTTAGGGTTAGGGTTAGGGTTAGGGTTAGGGTTAGGGTTAGGGTTAGGGTTAGGGTTAGGGTTAGGGTTAGGGTTAGGGTTAGGGTTAGGGTTAGGGTTAGGGTTAGGGTTAGGGTTAGGGTTAGGGTTAGGGTTAGGGTTAGGGTTAGGGTTAGGGTTAGGGTTAGGGTTAGGGTTAGGGTTAGGGTTAGGGTTAGGGTTAGGGTTAGGGTTAGGGTTAGGGTTAGGGTTAGGGTTAGGGTTAGGGTTAGGGTTAGGGTTAGGGTTAGGGTTAGGGTTAGGGTTAGGGTTAGGGTTAGGGTTAGGGTTAGGGTTAGGGTTAGGGTTAGGGTTAGGGTTAGGGTTAGGGTTAGGGTTAGGGTTAGGGTTAGGGTTAGGGTTAGGGTTAGGGTTAGGGTTAGGGTTAGGGTTAGGGTTAGGGTTAGGGTTAGGGTTAGGGTTAGGGTTAGGGTTAGGGTTAGGGTTAGGGTTAGGGTTAGGGTTAGGGTTAGGGTTAGGGTTAGGGTTAGGGTTAGGGTTAGGGTTAGGGTTAGGGTTAGGGTTAGGGTTAGGGTTAGGGTTAGGGTTAGGGTTAGGGTTAGGGTTAGGGTTAGGGTTAGGGTTAGGGTTAGGGTTAGGGTTAGGGTTAGGGTTAGGGTTAGGGTTAGGGTTAGGGTTAGGGTTAGGGTTAGGGTTAGGGTTAGGGTTAGGGTTAGGGTTAGGGTTAGGGTTAGGGTTAGGGTTAGGGTTAGGGTTAGGGTTAGGGTTAGGGTTAGGGTTAGGGTTAGGGTTAGGGTTAGGGTTAGGGTTAGGGTTAGGGTTAGGGTTAGGGTTAGGTTGGGTTAGGGTTAGAGCTTTAAAAAAGTGCCAGTTGGGCCTTTGTGGCACTGGCCTACGGCTCCGGGATCTCCCTCTAAATAAGAAAAGAAAGAAAAAGAAAAAGAAAATCTCCTCCCATTTCTTTAGCGTTGTGTGAGGGATGGGGAATCTGTTTGTTTAGGAGGAGGCGGGAGGGCTCGGTCCTAGTCGGGATCCCGGGCCCCAGGGGAATGATCGTCTCCGAAAAAATTATTTATAATATAGGATGGGAGGACCACTTAACCACGAACAGCAAAAACCTGTGGGCGGGTCCTCCCCAGCGCAGCATCATAGTAGTAGAATTGGGCCTGGGTTAGGGTTAGGGTTAGGGTTAGGGTTAGGGTTAGGGTTAGGGTTAGGGTTAGGGTTAGGGTTAGGGTTAGGGTTAGGGTTAGGGTTAGGGTTAGGGTTAGGGTTAGGGTTAGGGTTAGGGTTAGGGTTAGGGTTAGGGTTAGGGTTAGGGTTAGGGTTAGGGTTAGGGTTAGGGTTAGGGTTAGGGTTAGGGTTAGGGTTAGGGTTAGGGTTAGGGTTAGGGTTAGGGTTAGGGTTAGGGTTAGGGTTAGGGTTAGGGTTAGGGTTAGGGTTAGGGTTAGGGTTAGGGTTAGGGTTAGGGTTAGGGTTAGGGTTAGGGTTAGGGTTAGGGTTAGGGTTAGGGTTAGGGTTAGGGTTAGGGTTAGGGTTAGGGTTAGGGTTAGGGTTAGGGTTAGGGTTAGGGTTAGGGTTAGGGTTAGGGTTAGGGTTAGGGTTAGGGTTAGGGTTAGGGTTAGGGTTAGGGTTAGGGTTAGGGTTAGGGTTAGGGTTAGGGTTAGGGTTAGGGTTAGGGTTAGGGTTAGGGTTAGGGTTAGGGTTAGGGTTAGGGTTAGGGTTAGGGTTAGGGTTAGGGTTAGGGTTAGGGTTAGGGTTAGGGTTAGGGTTAGGGTTAGGGTTAGGGTTAGGGTTAGGGTTAGGGTTAGGGTTAGGGTTAGGGTTAGGGTTAGGGTTAGGGTTAGGGTTAGGGTTAGGGTTAGGGTTAGGGTTAGGGTTAGGGTTAGGGTTAGGGTTAGGGTTAGGGTTAGGGTTAGGGTTAGGGTTAGGGTTAGGGTTAGGGTTAGGGTTAGGGTTAGGGTTAGGGTTAGGGTTAGGGTTAGGGTTAGGGTTAGGGTTAGGGTTAGGGTTAGGGTTAGGGTTAGGGTTAGGGTTAGGGTTAGGGTTAGGGTTAGGGTTAGGGTTAGGGTTAGGGTTAGGGTTAGGGTTAGGGTTAGGGTTAGGGTTAGGGTTAGGGTTAGGGTTAGGGTTAGGGTTAGGGTTAGGGTTAGGGTTAGGGTTAGGGTTAGGGTTAGGGTTAGGGTTAGGGTTAGGGTTAGGGTTAGGGTTAGGGTTAGGGTTAGGGTTAGGGTTAGGGTTAGGGTTAGGGTTAGGGTTAGGGTTAGGGTTAGGGTTAGGGTTAGGGTTAGGGTTAGGGTTAGGGTTAGGGTTAGGGTTAGGGTTAGGGTTAGGGTTAGGGTTAGGGTTAGGGTTAGGGTTAGGGTTAGGGTTAGGGTTAGGGTTAGGGTTAGGGTTAGGGTTAGGGTTAGGGTTAGGGTTAGGGTTAGGGTTAGGGTTAGGGTTAGGGTTAGGGTTAGGGTTAGGGTTAGGGTTAGGGTTAGGGTTAGGGTTAGGGTTAGGGTTAGGGTTAGGGTTAGGGTTAGGGTTAGGGTTAGGGTTAGGGTTAGGGTTAGGGTTAGGGTTAGGGTTAGGGTTAGGGTTAGGGTTAGGGTTAGGGTTAGGGTTAGGGTTAGGGTTAGGGTTAGGGTTAGGGTTAGGGTTAGGGTTAGGGTTAGGGTTAGGGTTAGGGTTAGGGTTAGGGTTAGGGTTAGGGTTAGGGTTAGGGTTAGGGTTAGGGTTAGGGTTAGGGTTAGGGTTAGGGTTAGGGTTAGGGTTAGGGTTAGGGTTAGGGTTAGGGTTAGGGTTAGGGTTAGGGTTAGGGTTAGGGTTAGGGTTTTCCCATAGAGAATGAATGGGGATTCCATGATTCCATATTCAATCTTCCAGAATCGCGTCTAATAGATACGAATCCGGAAGACTTTCACTTTCCCTTTCCAACTTTTTCTTCCGCATTCCATTGTCTTGCTTCCGCATTCCAATCGAATGTGTGATGAATTTTTTGAACCCCTAGGGGGCGCCAAAGGATAAAATTCCATAATTCCAAGTTCAATTCCAATATCTTCCAATATTCCAAATTTATATCTAAAATATTGATATATGGATTAGCATGCAGAGCTATGCTAGCTAATGCTAGCATGCTAATGCTAAAATGCTAACATGTTCTAAAACCAACCTAAAGCATGCATTAGGGCTAGCATTAGCATGCTAATGCTAGCATGCTAATGCTAGCATGCTAATGCTAAAATGCTAACATGTTCTAAAACCAACCTAAAGCATGCATAAGGGCTAGCATTAGCATGCTAATGCTAGCATGCTAATGCTAGCATGCTAATGCTAACATGCTAACATGTTCTAAAACCAACCTAAACGTTTGGACATGATGGATTAGCATGCATTAGCATGCTAGCATTAGCATGCTAATGCTAGCATGCTAATGCTAATTCTAATGATATAGATGCAAATGTGGAAGGAAAATTTGAAATATAGATACAAATGTGGAATTTGCAATATAGATACAAATGTGGAAGGAGAATTTGAAAAATAGATACAAATGTGGAAGGAGATTTTGAAAAATAGATACAAATGTGGAATGTTTTCGACGTGGGATTTTGGGCTAACGGAAGCACGTTGGGACTTGGGAAAAATATCGTCGGATGCTCCGAGGGTGCTGTGTAACATATGTGAAAATCAAGGTTTTATCTCAACTTTTTTTTTTGGACTCAAATCCTTTTTTGCCTTTTTAAAGGCCTCTGGGACGCTTAGCGCCCATCCCCCGATTTCTTGATGTTTTCGGTGACCGATTACTCGGCCGTCCTCGGTCGTAGTAAGTCGAGCTCGGTATCGACGGAAAGGTCTCGCTGAGCTTTACCTGACCCGCTTGGAAAAACACTTCTACCCCTTTTCTGTCGAGAGCTAGGGGGCGCTAAACTATTGAAATTTCACACCTTTCAAATAGCGTATCTCGTGAACGGAAGCACTTGGGGAGTTGGGGCATATATCATTGGAAAGGTCTCTACTAGCTCTATTACATATGTCAAGGGCATCTAGGTGGCGCTGTTCCTGAGCAAACTCCTTAAAAAAGAGGGTTAGAGACACGGGACATACTTTTACTTGAAGTGCTTGACTAACTAGTTGTAATAGGCTGCTCATTTCCCACCTTCCATTAGCACTTTAGGTGATGGGTGGGTATGAACTTATTTCACATTTACATTCCATAATTCCAGATTTGTATCTATTACTACCAAATTTGATTTTGGAGGGAAAAATGTTATGGACTTTATTCTGTTCTAACTCTTGAAGGCTTTAAGTTATACACTTGAAATTTTCAGGGTGTAAACACAAGGTCTAGAAGTAACTGAATTTAAAATTTCAGGAGTGTAGGTCAAGGATTAGTGTGTGAAATTGACCCAAATAAAATTGCTCTTCCAGGGCAGGGCCGCTTCCAGATTTGTATCTATTACTAGCAAAATTTTTTTTGGAGGGAAAAAATGTTATGGTACTTTATTCTGTTCTAACTCTTGAAGGCTTTAAGTTATACATTTGAAATTTTCAGGGTGTAAACATAAGGTCTTAATGTTAGTAAATCTAAATTTTCAGAAGTCTAGGTCAAGGGGAAGTGTGTGAAAACGACCCAAATAAAATTGCTCTGCCAGGACAGGGCCTCTTCCATATTTACATCTATTCTCATTACGACTACTTTACTGATTTCAGGGCTGAATTTGGGACCCTTCCTGTTGTGTCAGAGTGGTGAAAATTGACACTCTTACTCAGTGAGATGCCAGGTTTGAGTCAGAGTTGGAACCAACTCTCTATTCCATTGCTTGGCCAAACAGGACCCCCAAACCCTTTGCGGTTTCAGGGCCTCTTCCATATTTACATCTATTATCATTACGACTACTTTACTGATTTCAGGGCTAAATTTGGGACCCTTCCTGTTGTGTCAGAGTGGTGAAAATCGACACTCTTACTCAGTGAGATGCCAGGTTTGAGTCAGAGGTGGATCCAACTCTCTATTCCATTGCATGGCCAAACAGGACCCCCAAACCCTTTGCGGTTTCAGGGCCTCTTCCACATTTACATCTATTACCTATGAACTCATTCCACATTTACATTCCATAATTCCAGATTTGTATCTATTCCTATACAGATGACCTTTTGACCCCTGAAAATAAAAAGGCTATAAAATGGAAACGGAAAGAGCTAGGGATACGGGGACACCTGTTCTCCAATGCTCCCAGAGGGGTGTATATCATATGTGAAAATCAAGGTTTTATCTCAACTTTTTTTTTTGACCCCCAATGGATTTTCCCTGATTCCAAGGCCTCTAAGACTTATAGCCCTCTACCCCTTTCGTCCTACTTTTTTTTGCCATACTTGGTCGCAGTAAGTCGAGCTTGGTATCGACGGAAAGGTCTCGCTGAGCTTTACTAGAACCACTTGGAAAAAAACTTCTATCCCTTTTCTGTCGAGAGCTAGGGGGCGCTAACCTATTGAGATTTCGATTTTTTTCAAGTGGCGTATCTCTTGAACGGAAGCACTTGGGGAGTTGGGGCATATATCATTGGAAAGGTCTCAACTAGCTCTATTACATATTCCAAGGACATCTCGGTGGTGCTGTTCCAGAGCCACCTCCTTAAAAAAGAGGGTTAGAGACACGGGACATACTTCTACTTGTAGTGCTTGACTGACTGGTTGCAGTAGGCTGCTCATTGGCATCCTTCCTACCATCAGCGCTTTAGGGGATGGGAGGGTATGAACTCATTCCACATTTACATCTATTACCTAAGAAATTAATTCACATTTACATTCCATAATTCCAGATTTGTATCTATTCCTATACAGATATGACCTTTTGACCCCTGAAAATAAAAAAGGCTATAAAATGGAAACGGAAAGAGCTAGGGATACAGGGACAACTGTTCTCCGATGCTCCAAGAGGGGTGTACATCATATGTGAAAATCAAGGTTTTATCTATTTTTTTTTTAACTCCCAATGGATTTTGTTGCCGCTGTTCCGTAACCATGGCAACCGTAACCATGGCGGCAACGGTTACCATAGCAACTGTAACCATAGCAACCGTAACCATGGCAATAGGCTGCTCATTGGCCTCCTTCCATCAGCACTTTAGGTGATGAACTCATTTCACATTTACATTCGATAATTCCAGATTTACATCTATTACTACCAAATTTGATTTAGAAGGGAAAAATGTTATGGTACTTTATTCTGTTCTAACTCTTGAAGTCTTTAAGTTATACATTTGAAATTTTCAGGGTGTAAACACAAGGTCTAGAAGTAACTGAATGTAAAATTTCAGGAGTGTAGGTCAAGGATTAGTGTGTGAAATTGACCCAAATATAATTGCTCTTCCAGGGCAGGGCCGCTTCCATATTTGTATCTATTACTACCAAATTTTTTTTTGGAGGGAAAAAATGTTATGGTACTTTATTCTGTTCTAACTCTTGAAGGCTTTAAGTTATACACATGAAATTTGCAGGGTGTAAACATAAGGTCTTAATGTTACTAAATCTAAATTTTCAGAAGTCTAGGTCAAGGGGAAGTGTGTGAAATCGAACCAAATAAAATTGCTCTTCCAGGGCAGGGCCGCTTCCAGATTTGTATCTATTACTACCAAATAAAATTGCTCTTCCAGGGCAGGGCCGCTTCCAGATTTGTATCTATTACTACCAAATTTTTTTTTGGAGGGAAAAAATGTTATGGTACTTTATTCTGTTCTAACTCTTGAAGGCTTTAAGTTATACACATGAAATTTGCAGGGTGTAAACATAAGGTCTTAATGTTACTAAATCTAAATTTTCAGAAGTCTAGGTCAAGGGGAAGTGTGTGAAATCGACCCAAATAAAATTGCTCTTCCAGGGCAGGGACTCTTCCATATTTACATCTATTACTACCAAATTTGATTTTGGAGGGAAAAAGTGCTAATGCTAGCATGCTAATGCTAGCATGCTAATGCTAGCATGCTAACATGTTCTAAAACACACCTAAACGTTAGGACATGATTGATTAGCATGCATCAGGGCTAGCATTAGCATGCTAATGCTAGCATGCTAATGCTAACATGCTAATGCTAGTGAGATAATTCTAACATGCTAATGCTAGCATGCTAATGCTAGCATGCTAATGCTAACATGCTAATACTAGCATGCTAACATGTTAGGTTGCCATAGCAACGGTTGCCAATACAACAGTTGCCATAGCAATGGTTGCCATACCATTGGTTGCCATAGCAACGGTTGCCATGACAACGGTTGATATAGCAACGGTTGCCAAGACAACAGTTGCCATAGCAACAGTTGCCATAGCAACCGTAACCATAGCAACTGTTGCCATAGCAACGGTTGCTATAGCAACAGTTGCCATAGCAACGGTTGCCATAGCAACAGTTGCCATAGCAACGGTTGCCATAGCAATGGTTGCCATACCATTGGTTGCCATAGCAACGGTTGCCATAGCAATGGTTGCCATACCATTGGTTGCCATAGCAACGGTTGCCATAGCAACCGTAACCATAGCCAATGTTGCCATAGCAACGGTTGCCATGACAACGGTTGCCATAGCAACGGTTGCCACAACAACGGTTGCCACAGCAACGGTTGCCATAGCAACGGTTGCCACAGCAACGGTTGCAGAGCATGCTAGCATTAGCATCCTAATGCTAGCATGCTAATGCTAACATGTTAACATGCTAACATGTTAACATGCTAACATGTTAACATGCTAACATGCCAACATGCTAGCATGCTAACATGCTAGCATGCTAGCATGCTAATGCTAGCATGCTAATGCTAACATGCTAATGCTAACATGTTAACATGCTAACATGTTAACATGCTAACATGCTAGCATGCTAACATGCTAACATGCTAACATGCTAACATGCTAACATGCTAACATGCTAACATGCTAGCATGCTAATGCTAGCATGCTAATGCTAGCTTGCTAATGCTAGAATGCTAATGCTAGCATGCTAATGCTAGCATGCTAATGCTAGCATGCTAATTGCCCATTGCCATGGCAACGGTTGACATATAAATTGTAACCATAGCAACGGTTAACATAGCAACGGTTGCCATGACAACGGTTGCCACAGCAACGGTATGAACTTATTTCACACTTACATTCCATAATTCCAGATTTACATCTATTACTACCAAATTTGATTTTGGAGGGAAAAATGTTATAGTACTTTATTCTGTTCTAACTCTTGAAGGCTTTAAGTTATACATTTGAAATTTTCAGGGTGTAAACACAAGGTCTAGAAGTAACTGAATGTAAAATTTCAGGAGTGTAGGTCAAGGATTAGTGTGTGAAATTGACCCAAAGAAAATTGCTCTTCCAGGGCAGGGCCGCTTCCAGATTTGTATCTATTACTACCAAATTTTTTTTTGGAGGGAAAAAATGTTATGGTATTTTATTCTGTTCTAACTCTTGAAGGCTTTAAGTTATACACATGAAATTTGCAGGGTGTAAACATAAGGTCTTAATGTTACTAAATCTAAATTTTCAGAAGTCTAGGTCAAGGGGAAGTGTGTGAAAACGACCCAAATATAATTGCTCTGCCAGGACAGGGCCTCTTCCATATTTACATCTATTATCATTACGACTACTTTACTGATTTCAGGGCTAAATTTGGGACCCTTCCTGTTGTGTCAGAGTGGTGAAAATTGACATTCTTACTCAGTGAGATGCCAGGTTTGAGTCAGAGTTGGAACCAACTCTCTATTCCATTGCATGGCCAAACAGGACCCCCAAACCCTTTGCGCTTTCAGGGCCTCTTCCATATTTACATCTATTATCATTACGACTACTTTACTGATTTCAGGGCTAAATTTGGGACCCTTCCTGTTGTGTCAGAGTGGTGAAAATCGACACTCTTACTCAGTGAGATGCCAGGTTTGAGTCAGAGGTGGATCCAACTCTCTATTCCATTGCATGGCCAAACAGGACCCCCAAACCCTTTGCGCCGCCAGGGCCTCTTCCACATTTACATCTATTACCTATGAACTTATTCCACATTTACATTCCAAAATTCCAGATTTGTATCTATTCCTATACAGATGACCTTTTGACCCCTGAAAATAAAAAGGCTATAAAATGGAAACGGAAAGAGCTAGGGATACGGGGACAACTGTTCTCCAATGCTCCAAGAGGGGTGTATATCATATGTGAAAATCAAGTCTTGATCTCAATATTTTTTTTTGACCCCCAATGGATTTTTCCCTGATGCCAGGCCTGTGGGACTTATAGCCCTCTACCCCGTTCGTCCTACTTTTTTTTGCCATACTTGGTCGCAGTAAGTCGAGCTTGGTATCGACGGAAAGGTCTCGCCGAGCTTTACTAGACCCACTTGGAAAAAAACTTCTACCCCTTTTCTGTCGAGAGCTAGGGGGCGCTAACCTATTGAGATTTCGATTTTTTTCAAGTGGCGTATCTCTTGAACGGAAGCACTTGGGGAGTTGGGGCATATATCATTGGAAAGGTCTCAACTAGCTATATTACATATTCCAAGGACATCTCGGTGGCGCTGTTCCAGAGCCAACTCCTTAAAAAAGAGGGTTAGAGACACGGGACATACTTCTACTTGTAGTGCTTGACTGACTGGTTGCAGTAGGCTGCTCATTGGCATCCTTCCTACCATCAGCGCTTTAGGGGATGGGAGGGTATGAACTCATTCCACATTTACATCTATTACCTAAGAAATTAATTCACATTTACATTCCATAATTCCAGATTTGTATCTATTCCTATACAGATGACCTTTTGACCCCTGAAAATAAAAAAGGCTATAAAATGGAAACGGAAAGAGCTAGGGATACGGGGACAACTGTTCTCCGATGCTCCAAGAGGGGTGTACGTCATATGTGAAAATCAAGGTTTTATCTATTTTTTTTTTAACTCCCAATGGATTTTGTTGCCGCTGTTCCGTAACCATGGCAACCGTAACAATGGCGGCAACGGTTACCATAGCAACTGTAACCATAGCAACCGTAACCATGGCAATAGGCTGCTCATTGGCCTCCTTCCATCAGCACTTTAGGTGATGGGAGGGTATGAACTCATTTCACATTTACATTCCATAATTCCAGATTTACATCTATTACTACCAAATTTGATTTAGAAGGGAAAAATGTTATGGTACTTTATTCTGTTCTAACTCTTGAAGGCTTTAAGTTATACATTTGAAATTTTCAGGGTGTAAACACAAGGTCTAGAAGTAACTGAATGTAAAATTTCAGGAGTGTAGGTCAAGGATTAGTGTGTGAAATTGACCCAAATATAATTGCTCTTCCAGGGCAGGGCCGCTTCCAGATTTGTATCTATTACTACCAAATTTTTTTTTGGAGGGAAAAAATGTTATGGTACTTTATTCTGTTCTAACTCTTAAAGGCTTTAAGTTATACACATGAAATTTGCAGGGTGTAAACTTAAGGTCTTAATGTTACTAAATCTAAATTTTCAGAAGTCTAGGTCAAGGGGAAGTGTGTGAAATCGAACCAAATAAAATTGCTCTTCCAGGGCAGGGCCGCTTCCAGATTTGTATCTATTACTACCAAATAAAATTGCTCTTCCAGGGCAGGGCCGCTTCCAGATTTGTATCTATTACTACCAAATTTTTTTTTGGAGGGAAAAAATGTTATGGTACTTTATTCTGTTCTAACTCTTGAAGGCTTTAAGTTATACACATGAAATTTGCAGGGTGTAAACATAAGGTCTTAATGTTACTAAATCTAAATTTTCAGAAGTCTAGGTCAAGGGGAAGTGTGTGAAATCGAACCAAATAAAATTGCTCTTCCAGGGCAGGGCCGCTTCCATATTTGTATCTATTCCTACCAAATTTTTTTTGGAGGGAAAAAGTGTTATGGTACTTTATTCTGTTCTAACTCGTGAAGCCTTTAAGTTATACACATGAAATTTTCAGGGTGTAAACTTAAGGTCTTAATGTTACTAAATCTAAATTTTCAGAAGTCTAGGTCAAGGGGAAGTGTGTGAAATCGAACCAAATAAAATTGCTCTTCCAGGGCAGGGCCGCTTCCATATTTGTATCTATTACTAGCAAATTTTTTTTGGGAGGGAAAAAGTGCTAATGCTAGCATGCTAATGCTAGCATGCTAATGCTAGCATGCTAACATGTTCTAAAACACACCTAAATGTTTGGACATGATTGATTAGCATGCATTAGGGCTAGCATTAGCATGCTAATGCTAGCATGCTAATGCTAATATGCTAATGCTAGCATGCTAACATGTTAGGTTGCCATAGCAACGGTTGCCAATACAACAGTTGCCATAGCAATGGTTGCCATACCATTGGTTGCCATAGCAACGGTTGCCATGGCAACGGTTGTCATAGCAACGGTTGCCATAGCAACGGTTGCCATACCATCGGTTGCCATACCATTGGTTGCCATAGCAACGGTTGCCATAGCAATGGTTGCCATAACATTGGTTGCCATAGCAACGGTTGCCATGGCAACGGTTGCCATAGCAATGGTTGCCATAACATTGGTTGCCATGGCAACGGTTGCCATGGCAACGGTTGCCATACCATTGGTTGCCATATCAACGGTTGCCATGACAACAGTTGCCATAGCAACGGTTGCCATTGCAACGGTTGCCATTGTAACGGTTGCCATATCAACCGTACCATAGCAAGTTAATGCTAGCATGCTAATGCTAGCATGCTAAAGCTAGCATGCTAATGATAGCATGCTAATGCTAACATGCTAATGCTAGCATGCTAATGCTAACATGCTAATGCTAACATGCTAATGCTAACATGCTAATGCTAACATGCTAATATGCTAACATGCTAACATGCTAACATGCTAACATGCTAACATGCTAATGCTAGCATGCTAAATTTAGTATGCTAATGCTAGCATGCTAATGCTAGCATGCTAATGCTAGAATGCTAATGCTAGCATGCTAATGCTATCATGCTAATGCTTACATGCTAATACTAGCATGCTAACATGTTAGGTTGCCATAGCAATGGTTGCCATGGCAACGGTTGCCATAGCAATGGTTGCCATAGCAACGGTTGCCATACCATTGGCTGCCATGGCAACGGTTGCCATGGCAACGGTTGCCATAGCAACGGTTGCCATAGCAACGGTTGCCATAGCTATGGTTGCCATAACATCGGTTGCCATAGCAACGGTTGCCATAGCAACGGTTGCCATACCATTGGCTGCCATGGCAACGGTTGCCATGGCAACGGTTGCCATAGCAACGGTTGCCATAGCAACGGTTGCCATAGCAACGGTTGCCATAGCTATGGTTGCCATAACATCGGTTGCCATAGCAACGGTTGCCATAGCAACGGTTAACATACCATTGGTTGCCATGGCAACGGTTGCCACAGCAACAGTTGCATTAGCAATGGTTGCCATGGCAACGGTTGCCATAGCAATGGTTGCCATAACATTGGTTGCCATAGCAACGGTTGCCATGGCAACGGTTGCCATAGCAATGGTTGCCATAACATTGGTTGCCATAGAAACGGTTGCCATGGCAATGGTTGCCATAACATTGGTTGCCATAGCAACGGTTACCATGGCAACGGTTGCCATAGCAATGGTTGCCATACCATTGGTTGCCATAGCAACGGTTGCCATGACAACAGTTGCCATAGCAACGGTTGCCATGGCAACGGTTGCCATAGCAATGGTTGCCATAACATTGGTTGCCATAGCAACGGTTGCCATGGCAATGGTTGCTATACCATTGGTTGCCATATCAACGGTTGCCATGACAACAGTTGCCATAGCAACGGTTGCCATAGCAACGGTTGCCAATACAACAGTTGCCATAGCAACGGTTGCCATAGCAACGGTTGCCATGGCAACGGTTGCCATAGCAATGGTTGCCATACCATTGGTTGCCATAGCAACGGTTGCCATGACAACAGTTGCCATAGCAACGGTTGCCATGGCAACGGTTGCCATAGCAATGGTTGCCATAACATTGGTTGCCATAGCAACGGTTGCCATGGCAATGGTTGCCATACCATTGGTTGCCATATCAACGGTTGCCATGACAACAGTTGCCATAGCAACGGTTGCCATAGCAACGGTTGCCAATACAACAGTTGCCATAGCAACGGTTGCCATAGCAACGGTTGCCATAGCAACGGTTGCCATAGTAATGGTTGCCATACCATTGGTTGCCATGGCAACGGTTGCCATACCATTGGTTGCCATAGCAAAGGTTGCCATAGCAACGGTTGCCATACCATTGGTTGCCATAGCAACGGTTGCCATAGCAACGGTTGCCATAGCAACGGTTGCCATAGCAATGGTTGCCATAACATTGGTTGCCATAGCAACGGTTGCCATGGCAACGGTTGCCATAGCAATGGTTGCCATACCATTGGTTGCCATAGCAACGGTTGCCATGACAACAGTTGCCATAGCAACGGTTGCCATGGCAACGGTTGCCATAGCAACGGTTGCCATACCATTGGTTGCCATAGCAACGGTTGCCATGGCAACGGTTGCCATAGCAATGGTTGCCATACCATTGGTTGTCATAGCAACGGTTGTCATAGCAACGGTTGCCATAGCAACGGTTGCCATACCATTGGTTGCCATAGCAACGGTTGCCATAGCAACGGTTGCCATAGCAACGGTTGCCATACCATTGGTTGCCATAGCAACGGTTGCCATGGCAACGGTTGCCATACCACCGGTTGCCATAGCAACGGTTGCCATGACGACAGTTGCCATAGCAACGGTTGCCATTGCAACGGTTGCCATATCAACCGTACCATAGCAAGTTAATGCTAGCATGCTAATGCTAGCATGCTAATGCTAGCATGCTAAAGCTAGCATGCTAAAGCTAGCATGCTAATGCTAGCATGCTAATGCTAACATGCTAATGATAGCATGCTAATGCTAACATGCTAATGCTAACATGCTAATGCTAACATGCTAATGCTAACATGCTAATGCTAACATGCTAATGCTAACATGCTAATGCTAGTATGCTAATGTAAGCATGCTAATGCTAGCATGCTAATGCAATATGATAATGCTAACATGCTAATTCTAGCATGTTAATGCTAATATGCTAATGCTAGCATGCTAATACTAGCATGCTAACATGTTAGGTTGCCATAGCAACGGTTGCCAATACCATTGGTTGCCATGGCAACGGTTGCCATAGCAACGGTTGCCATAGCAACAGTTGCCATAGCAACGGTTGCCATAGCAACGGTTGCCATAGCAACGGTTGCCATAGCTATGGTTGCCATAACATCGGTTGCCATAGCAACGGTTGCCATAGCAACGGTTAACATACCATTGGTTGCCATGGCAACGGTTGCCACAGCAACAGTTGCATTAGCAATGGTTGCCATGGCAACGGTTGCCATAGCAATGGTTGCCATAACATTGGTTGCCATAGCAACGGTTGCCATGGCAACGGTTGCCATAGCAATGGTTGCCATAACATTGGTTGCCATAGAAACGGTTGCCATGGCAATGGTTGCCATAACATTGGTTGCCATAGCAACGGTTACCATGGCAACGGTTGCCATAGCAATGGTTGCCATACCATTGGTTGCCATAGCAACGGTTGCCATGACAACAGTTGCCATAGCAACGGTTGCCATGGCAACGGTTGCCATAGCAATGGTTGCCATAACATTGGTTGCCATAGCAACGGTTGCCATGGCAATGGTTGCCATACCATTGGTTGCCATATCAACGGTTGCCATGACAACAGTTGCCATAGCAACGGTTGCCATAGCAACGGTTGCCAATACAACAGTTGCCATAGCAACGGTTGCCATAGCAACGGTTGCCATAGCAACGGTTGCCATAGCAACGGTTGCCATAGTAATGGTTGCCATACCATTGGTTGCCATGGCAACGGTTGCCATAGTAATGGTTGCCATACCATTGGTTGCCATGGCAACGGTTGCCATACCATTGGTTGCCATAGCAAAGGTTGCCATAGCAACGGTTGCCATACCATTGGTTGCCATAGCAACGGTTGCCATAGCAACGGTTGCCATAGCAATGGTTGCCATAACATTGGTTGCCATAGCAACGGTTGCCATGGCAACGGTTGCCATAGCAATGGTTGCCATACCATTGGTTGCCATAGCAACGGTTGCCATGACAACAGTTGCCATAGCAATGGTTGCCATGGCAACGGTTGCCATAGCAATGGTTGCCATACCATTGGTTGCCATAGCAACGGTTGCCATAGCAACGGTTGCCATAGCAACGGTTGCCATAGCAACGGTTGCCATAGCAACAGTTGCCATAGCAACGGTTGCCATAGCAACGGTTGCCATAGCAACGGTTGCCATACCATTGGTTGCCATAGCAACGGTTGCCATGGCAACGGTTGCCATAGCAATGGTTGCCATACCATTGGTTGCCATAGCAACGGTTGCCATAGCAACGGTTGCCATAGCAACGGTTGCCATACCATTGGTTGCCATAGCAACGGTTGCCATGGCAACGGTTGCCATACCACCGGTTGCCATAGCAACGGTTGCCATGACGACAGTTGCCATAGCAACGGTTGCCATTGCAACGGTTGCCATATCAACCGTACCATAGCAAGTTAATGCTAGCATGCTAATGCTAGCATGCTAAAGCTAGCATGCTAAAGCTAGCATGCTAATGCTAGCATGCTAATGCTAACATGCTAATGATAGCATGCTAATGCTAACATGCTAATGCTAACATGCTAATGCTAACATGCTAATGCTAACATGCTAATGCTAACATGCTAATGCTAACATGCTAATGCTAGTATGCTAATGTAAGCATGCTAATGCTAGCATGCTAATGCTAGCATGCTAATGCTAGCATGCTAATGCAATATGATAATGCTAACATGCTAATTCTAGCATGTTAATGCTAATATGCTAATGCTAGCATGCTAATACTAGCATGCTAACATGTTAGGTTGCCATAGCAACGGTTGCCAATACCATTGGTTGCCATATCAACGGTTGCCATAGCAACGGTTGCCATAGCAACGGTTGCCATAGAAACGGTTGCCATAGCAACGGTTGCCATAGCAATGGTTGCCATACCATTGGTTGCCACAGCAACGGTTGCCATGGCAACGGTTGCCATAGCAATGGTTGCCATAACATTGGTTGCCATAGCAACGGTTGCCATGGCAACGGTTGCCATGGCAACGGTTGCCATGGCAACGGTTGCCATAGCAATGGTTAACGCTTTTAGACGGCGGCGGCTCAATCTGCCACAGCCGGGACGCGAACCGCCAACCTCTTGGTCTACTACGGACCGAGAGGTTGGCGGTTCGCGTCCCGGCTGTGGCAGTCCATATGTCAAAGTGTCCTTGGGCAAGACACTGTGAATGGGTGATTGTGAAGCAAATGTGAAGCGCTTTGAGCACCATGAAGGTGTAATTATGAATATGGAGTTGGAATATGGAATATGTAATTGGAATTTGGAATTTGGAATAAAGATGTAAATGTGGAATGTGGAATTCACTATATAGATACAAATGTGGAATTGTGGAATTCACTATATAGATACAAATGTGGAATGTGGATTCTGTTTTGGAATTTGGGCTAACGGAAGCGTTTAGGGATTTGGGACAGGTATAATTGGAATGGTCTCAACTAGCTCTATTACATATGTCAAGGACATCTATGTGGCGATTTAGACGGCGGCGGCTCAATCTGCCACAGCCGGGACGCGAACCGCCAACCTCTTGGTCTACTACGGACCGAGAGGTTGGCGGTTCGCGTCCCGGCTGTGGCAGTCCACATGTCAAAGTGTCCTTGGGCAAGACCCTGTGAATGGGTGATTGTGAAGCAAATGTGAAGCGCTTTGAGCACCATGAAGGTGTAATTATGAATATGGAGTTGGAATATGGAATATGTAATTGGAATTTGGAATTTGGAATATAGATGTAAATGTGGAATGTGGAATTCACTATATAGATACAAATGTGGAATTGTGGAATTCACTATATAGATACAAATGTGGAATGTGGATTCTGTTTTGGAATTTGGGCTAACGGAAGCGTTTAGGGATTTGGGACAGGTATAATTGGAATGGTCTCAACTAGCTCTATTACATATGTCAAGGACATCTATGTGGCGCTTTTAGACGGCAGCGGCTCAATCTGCCACAGCCGGGACGCGAACCGCCAACCTCTTGGTCTACTACGGACCGAGAGGTTGGCGGTTCGCGTCCCGGCTGTGGCAGTCCACATGTCAAAGTGTCCTTGGGCAAGACACTGTGAATGGGTGATTGTGAAGCAAATGTGAAGCGCTTTGAGCACCATGAAGGTGTAATTATGAATATGGAGGTGGAATATGTAATTGGAATTTGGAATTTGGAATATAGATGTAAATGTGGAATGTGGAATTCACTATATAGATACAAATGTGGAATTGTGGAATTCACTATATAGATACAAATGTGGAATGTGGATTCTGTTTTGGAATTTGGGCTAACGGAAGCGTTTAGGGATTTGGGACAGGTATAAGTGGAATGGTCTCAACTAGCTCTATTACATATGTCAAGGACATCTATGTGGCGCTTTTAGAAGGCGGCGGCTCAATCTGCCACAGCCGGGACGCGAACCGCCAACCTCTTGGTCTACTACGGACCGAGAGGTTGGCGGTTCGCGTCCCGGCTGTGGCAGTCCACATGTCAAAGTGTCCTTGGGCAAGACACTGTGAATGGGTGATTGTGAAGCAAATGTGAAGCGCTTTGAGCACCATGAAGGTGTAATTATGAATATGGAGTTGGAATATGGAATATGTAATTGGAATTTGGAATTTGGAATATAGATGTAAATGTGGAATGTGGAATTCACTATATAGATACAAATGTGGAATTGTGGAATTCACTATATAGATACAAATGTGGAATGTGTGAATATAGATACAAATGTGGAATGTGGAATATAGATACAAATGTGGAATGTGGAATTTGGAATATAGATACAAATGTGGAATTGTGGAATTCACTATATAGATACAAATGTGGAATGTGGAATATAGATACAAATGTGGAATGTGGAATTTGGAATATAGATACAAATGTGGAATTGTGGAATTCACTATATAGATACAAATGTGGAATGTGTGAATATAGATACAAATGTGGAATGTGGAATATAGATACAAATGTGGAATGTGGAATTTGGAATATAGATACAAATGTGGAATTGTGGAATGCACTATATAGATACAAATGTGGAATGTGGAATATAGATACAAATGTGGAATGTGGAATTTGGAATATAGATACAAATGTGGAATTGTGGAATTCACTATATAGATACAAATGTGGAATGTATGAATATAGATACAAATGTGGAATGTGGAATATAGATACAAATGTGGAATGTGGAATTTGGAATATAGATACAAATGTGGAATTGTGGAATGCACTATATAGATACAAATGTGGAATGTGGAATATAGATACAAATGTGGAATGTGGAATTTGGAATATAGATACAAATGTGGAATTGTGGAATTCACTATATAGATACAAATGTGGAATGTGTGAATATAGATACAAATGTGGAATGTGGAATATAGATACAAATGTGGAATGTGGAATTTGGAATATAGATACAAATGTGGAATTGTGGAATGCACTATATAGATACAAATGTGGAATGTGGAATATAGATACAAATGTGGAATGTGGAATTTGGAATATAGATACAAATGTGGAATTGTGGAATGCACTATATAGATACAAATGTGGAATGTGGAATATAGATACAAATGTGGAATGTGGAATTTGGAATATAGATACAAATGTGGAATTGTGGAATTCACTATATAGATACAAATGTGGAATGTATGAATATAGATACAAATGTGGAATGTGGAATATAGATACAAATGTGGAATGTGGAATTTGGAATATAGATACAAATGTGGAATTGTGGAATGCACTATATAGATACAAATGTGGAATGTGGAATATAGATACAAATGTGGAATGTGGAATTTGGAATATAGATACAAATGTGGAATTGTGGAATTCACTATATAGATACAAATGTGGAATGTGTGAATATAGATACAAATGTGGAATGTGGAATATAGATACAAATGTGGAATGTGGAATTGGAATATAGATACAAATGTGGAATTGTGGAATTCACTATATAGATACAAATGTGGAATGTGGAATATAGATACAAATGTGGAATGTGGAATTTGGAATATAGATACAAATGTGGAATTGTGGAATTCACTATATAGATACAAATGTGGAATTCACTATATAGATACAAATGTGGAATGTGGAATATAGATACAAATGTGGAATGTGGAATTTGGAATATAGATACAAATGTGGAATTGTGGAATGCACTATATAGATACAAATGTGGAATGTGGAATATAGATACAAATGTGGAATGTGGAATTTGGAATATAGATACAAATGTGGAATTGTGGAATTCACTATATAGATACAAATGTGGAATGTGTGAATATAGATACAAATGTGGAATGTGGAATATAGATACAAATGTGGAATGTGGAATTTGGAATATAGATACAAATGTGGAATTGTGGAATTCACTATATAGATACAAATGTGGAATGTGGAATATAGATACAAATGTGGAATGTGGAATTTGGAATATAGATACAAATGTGGAATTGTGGAATTCACTATATAGATACAAATGTGGAATTGTGGAATATAGATACAAATGTGGAATGTGGAATATAGATACAAATGTGGAATGTGGAATTCACTATATAGATACAAATGTGGAATTGTGGAATTCACTATATAGATACAAATGTGGAATGTGGAATATAGATGTAAATGTGGAATATGTAATTTGGAATATAGATGTAAATGTGGAATTAACATGCTAGCATTAGCATGCTATCATTAGCATGCTAGCATTTTCATTTTAGCATTAAATAGATACAAAATTGGAATGATTCCATAATTACATCTATTATTAAAAAGTAATGAAATAAATCCATAATTGGAATGATTCCATAATTCGATTCCATAATTACATCTATTATTTACTGCGCCACCTGGTGGTTGGAGGCTAAAATTGCAATTTTTAAAAATAGCTAAAAAGTAGCTCGCTACGTCCGGAAAAATACGCCGAATACAATGGTGCAGGTTTGGGCTCTTTAAATTTTTTAGGGTCCGAGAAAAAAAATCGCTTCCATAATTCCAGATTCGGCAAGTCGTGTTATTCTGTTTACGGGGCTCCCGAAACGCGTTTTGGTCTTGGTCCCGTCGCTCTACGACTTTCGGAAAGCATACATGGAAGTTAGGGTTTCCCCTAATTAGGGTTAGGGTTAGGGTTAGGGTTAGGGTTAGGGTTAGGGTTAGGGTTAGGGTTAGGGTTAGGGTTAGGGTTAGGGTTAGGGTTAGGGTTAGGGTTAGGGTTAGGGTTAGGGTTAGGGTTAGGGTTAGGGTTAGGGTTAGGGTTAGGGTTAGGGTTAGGGTTAGGGTTAGGGTTAGGGTTAGGGTTAGGGTTAGGGTTAGGGTTAGGGTTAGGGTTAGGGTTAGGGTTAGGGTTAGGGTTAGGGTTAGGGTTAGGGTTAGGGTTAGGGTTAGGGTTAGGGTTAGGGTTAGGGTTAGGGTTAGGGTTAGGGTTAGGGTTAGGGTTAGGGTTAGGGTTAGGGTTAGGGTTAGGGTTAGGGTTAGGGTTAGGGTTAGGGTTAGGGTTAGGGTTAGGGTTAGGGTTAGGGTTAGGGTTAGGGTTAGGGTTAGGGTTAGGGTTAGGGTTAGGGTTAGGGTTAGGGTTAGGGTTAGGGTTAGGGTTAGGGTTAGGGTTAGGGTTAGGGTTAGGGTTAGGGTTAGGGTTAGGGTTAGGGTTAGGGTTAGGGTTAGGGTTAGGGTTAGGGTTAGGGTTAGGGTTAGGGTTAGGGTTAGGGTTAGGGTTAGGGTTAGGGTTAGGGTTAGGGTTAGGGTTAGGGTTAGGGTTAGGGTTAGGGTTAGGGTTAGGGTTAGGGTTAGGGTTAGGGTTAGGGTTAGGGTTAGGGTTAGGGTTAGGGTTAGGGTTAGGGTTAGGGTTAGGGTTAGGGTTAGGGTTAGGGTTAGGGTTAGGGTTAGGGTTAGGGTTAGGGTTAGGGTTAGGGTTAGGGTTAGGGTTAGGGTTAGGGTTAGGGTTAGGGTTAGGGTTAGGGTTAGGGTTAGGGTTAGGGTTAGGGTTAGGGTTAGGGTTAGGGTTAGGGTTAGGGTTAGGGTTAGGGTTAGGGTTAGGGTTAGGGTTAGGGTTAGGGTTAGGGTTAGGGTTAGGGTTAGGGTTAGGGTTAGGGTTAGGGTTAGGGTTAGGGTTAGGGTTAGGGTTAGGGTTAGGGTTAGGGTTAGGGTTAGGGTTAGGGTTAGGGTTAGGGTTAGGGTTAGGGTTAGGGTTAGGGTTAGGGTTAGGGTTAGGGTTAGGGTTAGGGTTAGGGTTAGGGTTAGGGTTAGGGTTAGGGTTAGGGTTAGGGTTAGGGTTAGGGTTAGGGTTAGGGTTAGGGTTAGGGTTAGGGTTAGGGTTAGGGTTAGGGTTAGGGTTAGGGTTAGGGTTAGGGTTAGGGTTAGGGTTAGGGTTAGGGTTAGGGTTAGGGTTAGGGTTAGGGTTAGGGTTAGGGTTAGGGTTAGGGTTAGGGTTAGGGTTAGGGTTAGGGTTAGGGTTAGGGTTAGGGTTAGGGTTAGGGTTAGGGTTAGGGTTAGGGTTAGGGTTAGGGTTAGGGTTAGGGTTAGGGTTAGGGTTAGGGTTAGGGTTAGGGTTAGGGTTAGGGTTAGGGTTAGGGTTAGGGTTAGGGTTAGGGTT
>CM035791.1:53150907-53155740 GCA_020466265.1 Siphamia tubifer | reverse complement strand
TCTTTTGAAGTTTGTTTTATCAGAATCAGAGTGTGTTTTGTTCCGTGTTCTAAATCAACAATGTTTATAGTTATTGTTAGTGTTTATCTTCACTTAATGCTCCTTATAATCCAGTTCACCTTATAGTGTGAAAATACAGTAAATAAATCATTAAAGTTAACATTGACAGTGATTATTCATGGACACTCAGTACGTACTCCATCAGATGTAGGACACTATGTTTACACATGATCATTTACAATTACACTAAAACGAAAGAGGGGTGTTGGCCTAGTGTTTGTCTAGTGTTGGCCTAGTGTTGGCATAGTGTTGGCATAGTGTTGGCCTAGAGTTGGCCTAGTGTTTGTCTAGTGTTGGCCTAGTGTTGGCATAGTGTTGGCATAGTGTTGGCATAGTGTTGGCCTAGAGTTGGTCTAGTGTTGGCCTAGTGTTGGTCTAGTGTTGGCCTAGAGTTGGTCTAGTGTTGGTCTAGTGTTGGCCTAGAGTTGGTCTAGTGTTGGCCTAGTGTTGGCCTAGAGTTGGTCTAGTGTTGGCCTAGTGTTGGTCTAGTGTTGGCCTAGTCTTGGCCTAGAGTTGGTCTAGTGTTGGTCTAGTGTTGGTCTAGTGTTGGCCTAGTGTTGGCCTAGAGTTGGCCTTGGACACCACATTGACTCGAGACTGCCCTGTATTTATCTATCTATAATTCAGAAAATCTCTGTCTGTAGTGTTTCCTGTTTTAAGTAGATATAGTAAAGTGTAAATGAATGTTAACAACCATAGAAACATGTAAATGAATGTTAACGACCATAGAAACATGTAAATGAATGTTAACAACCATAGAAACATGTAAATGAATGTTAACAACCATAGAAACATGTAAATGAATGTTAACGACCATAGAAACATGTAAATGAATGTTAACGACCATAGAAACATGTAAATGAATGTTAACGACCATAGAAACATGTAAATGAATGTTAACAACCATAGAAACATGTAAATGAATGTTAACGACCATAGAAACATGTAAATGAATGTTAACGACCATAGAAACATGTAAATGAATGTTAACGACCATAGAAACATGTAAATGAATGTTAACGACCATAGAAACATGTAAATGAATGTTAACGACCATAGAAACATGTAAATGAATGTTAACGACCATAGAAACATGTAAATGAATGTTAACAACCATAGAAACATGTAAATGAATGTTAACGACCATAGAAACATGTAAATGAATGTTAACGACCATAGAAACATGTAAATGAATGTTAACGACCATAGAAACATGTAAATGAATGTTAACGACCATAGAAACATGTCCACTGGACTGAAGATCATCATGGTATGATACCGTGGTCTCCGGGAGGAGACTTTGGGGCCGAGCCAGGACACCCTGGAGGGACTATATCTCTCGGCTGGCCTGGGAACACCTCGGGATTCCCCTGGAGGAGCTGGAGAGAGGGAAGTCTGAAATCCTTTGCTGGACCCGCGACCCGGATAAGCGGCAGACGACAATGAGGACGATAACCGTGGTCATAGGTTCAAGTCTTAAGGTGACCCACTAATAGGACGTAGGTTAACATCTGTGTCACTGAAGGTCAAAGGTTATTTCCAGTTTTCACAACCGTGAAGGTACAAAACACAACCATGCAGCAG
Organism: Siphamia tubifer; assembly: GCA_020466265.1. Lineage (NCBI taxonomy): Eukaryota > Metazoa > Chordata > Actinopteri > Kurtiformes > Apogonidae > Siphamia > Siphamia tubifer. The sequence goes on along the minus strand of CM035791.1, from coordinate 53,154,096 downwards.
CTCAGTATATTTAGGACGTACTGTTAAACTCTGATTTATTACAGTAACGTACATGTCATCATGCCGTGTCTCTGGTCACTTCCTAAAGGGGGCGTGTCCAGACCAGTCTTCATCAAGCTAACGTTGGGTGACAGTTACATGAATGGAGAAATTCCATTACAATCGCATTATCTGACTCGGTTACTCCAGCTTCTAAAACTCCAGTTTGATTCAATTCCAACTCCCATTAGAGTGTTGACGTTAAATCAGAGGAAAGCAACCATTTAAATTTGTCAGCGTGCATGCAAACATACCTAATATAAATGTAGCGAATGTAAATGTAGCTGATGTAAATGTAGCAAATGTAAACATAGCTAATGTAACAGTAGCTAATGTAAACGTAGCTAATATAAACGTAGCTAATGTAAATGTAGCTAATGTAAAAGTAGTTAATGTAAACGTAGCTAATGTAAACATAGCTAATGTAAATGTAGCTAATATAAACATAGCCAATGTAAACATAGCTAATGTAAACGTAGCTAATGTAAATGTAGCTAATGTAAAAGTAGTTAATGCAAACGTAGCTAATGTAAACATAGCTAATGTAAATGTAGCTAATATAAACATAGCCAATGTAAACATAGCTAATGTAAATGTAGCTAATATAAACATAGCCAATGTAAACATAGCTAATGTAAAAGTAGCTGATGTAAATGTAGCTAATATAAACGTAGCTAATGTAAATGTAGCCAATGTAAAAGTAGCTAATGTAAACGTAGCTAATGTGATAGTGGCTAATGTAAACATAGCTAATGTAAATGTTAAGTGCAAAGCAGATAATCCATTTAACATAAACAGTTCATAACAGTGAAGGCAGTAGCCAGTGTGACTGTGACACACACCCTTACACCTGCAGCCTGGAACTGTTCTAACCTAGTCGACCAATCACAGTGAAGTATAGAGTCAGAGGGCGGGCCTAACAAAGTGACGCTGCGACGATTGGTAGAGAAACAAGTGTAAACAACCATAGAAGAAGAACAACAACAGGTGTAGATTTCCTTTTATCACAGATGAGTGAAGAATGTGAGAAAACGTCAACAATCTTTAAATTCTTTTTACAGAAGCGACAACAGTCGTTCAGCTCCATAAGCCACCATTTTGTTTAGTCATTCCTAACTTTCTCCGGACTCCTCCGTCAACTTTCAGGCGCTCTAACTACGTCATCCTAAAGATTACACTGATTGGTTGTAGTACCGTCCTATTGCATACAGAGGATTTGAAAGACAACCTTTTAGCCCCGCCTCCTCTGACTACGAAGCACCACTAGACCCATATATGGAAGGAATAGAGATAGCACTGCTAGGCTAGGCTAGGCTAGGCTAGCCTAGAACTGTTCTGATCTGTGTCCACATGTAGATCGAGGTTAACCATCAGCATGTTTACTAACATGCCCTACACAGTGAGACACACACACACACACACACTCTCACACACACACTACACCGTCCACCCACTCAGTCGTGGATAATTGCTCCGCACTTTGATTACTGCCATCTATTTTAATGAGAGCTCACTAACACATTCTCTCCTGCCCACTCTCTGTCAAACACACATGCAAACATGGTCAATGAGTGACACACACACACACACACACACACACACACACACACACACACACACACACATATTCTGGTTTCCATATCTCATGAGGACCAAGTTTGTAATGAAGTAGACATGTAAATACATCTGATTTTTTTTATTAATGACCTATTTTTAATAAAAAAGCATAAAAGACATTTTTAAAAAAAATTAAATTCCATAAAAAATTAAATGAAAAGTAAAATAAATAGAAAAGTACACACATCTTAATAAATAAATAAAAATATAAAATATAATTAAATAATTGCATTAAATTAAAATAAATTAATAATACATCATTAAAAAAATAATAAATTAGGGAAAAATATGTAAACACACCTTTGCAGATGTTTATAAAGTTTTAATTAAATAAAAAATAAATGAATAAAACAAATACAATAAATACATATTAAAAATAATTTAAAAAACTAATTAAAATTTTAATAAATAATAAAGAAATACATAAAAATAAATACATTTTGTTAATTAGTAAACACATTTTCAAACCTTTGAAAAATGCATGTTTTGTTTTACACCTGTTCCCCTCATGCTTTATGGGGACTTCCATAAAAAAATTATTCATAGGTCCACATTACTTCTATTTTACTACTGGGAACCTTTATATTTAATCCTCGTGGGGACCTGAATTTTGGTCCCTATTGTGTCAGAGGTCCCCTTGGGGTGACTGTGTAAACATATCAATGTCCCCATAAAGATAGACACACACACACAAACACACACACGATGGCAGGAAATTGGAAGGTATCCATTGGTCTAATGCACAGGTGTCAAATATGTGACCCGGGGGCCAAAATGGACCGTGCAACGGGTCCAATCTGGCCCCAGGGATGAATTTGTGAAATGTGACACCGAAGAAATTAATAATTAAGGAAGTTAAAATCATTTGACATCAATTCAATCTAAAATGGATCAAACCATAATTATATATTCAATACGTTCTAAAAAAAATCGGTTTTGTTTTAAAAAAGGGAATACATTAATTAATTAATCAAAATAAAGACTAGCCTTTTACTAAAATTGTGAATTACCTCAAATGTTTGTGAAATTTGACCAATATAGTGAATGTTATTAAATGTTGTATATTTGTAAATCCACTGTGATCTTTAAGTTGTGATGCACATGTATAAATGATCAACTAAACCACAATATTGTTATAATTATCGTTAATTTTCTAAAGAATTTTCAGGTTGTTCATGTTGTGTTCAAGTACAGTTCATAGATGAAAACATTTTCTTTACTAGTTTTGCTCAGAAACATAAAAATAATAGGATAAAAATGTCAAACTAATGTCAACTCCATAGTTTCCTCGATTATTCTACTGGTTTGGCCAAATTTATACTGAACTGAACTAACATAAGTGTGACATCTTTAGTCTAATGGAGAAGAAGAAGAAGAAGAAGGGAGGATGAGGAGGGTGATGAAAGGAGGAAGAAGAGGAAGGCGCTGAATTACATCACAGCTAATTTGTTCATAGTTGGACGAGTCAGGACGAGGTGTGGTGTGTAATTTCCTTTACTACCATGATAGAGAGGAATCCTTCAGTTACACACA
>CM035791.1:53135907-53148407 GCA_020466265.1 Siphamia tubifer | reverse complement strand
ATCGAGAAGAGATCCTGGATTCTGGATCACTTTGGAACACTTGAGAACAACTGGACAACAACTGGACACAACAACTGGAGAACAACTGGAGAACAACTGGACAACAACTGGAGAACAACTGGACAACAACTGGAGAACAACTGGACAACAACTGGAGAACAACTGGACAACAACTGGAGAACAACTGGACAACAACTGGAGAACAACTGGACAACAACTGGAGAACAACTGGAGAACAACTGGACAACAACTGGACAACAACTGGACAACAACAACTGGAGAACAACTGGAGAACAACTGGACACAACTGGAGAACAACTGGAGAACAACTGGAGAACAACTGGACAACAACTGGACAACAACTGGACAACAACTGGAGAACAACTGGACAACAACTGGACACAACAACTGGAGAACAACTGGAGAACAACTGGACAACAACTGGAGAACAACTGGAGAACAACTGGACAACAACTGGAGAACAACTGGACAACAACAACTGGAGAACAACTGGAGAACAACTGGACACAACAACTGGAGAACAACTGGAGAACAACTGGACAACAACTGGAGAACAACTGGAGAACAACTGGACAACAACTGGACAACAACTGGACAACAACTGGACAACAACTGGACAACAACTGGACACAACAACTGGAGAACAACTGGAGAACAACTGGACAACAACTGGAGAACAACTGGACAACAACTGGAGAACAACTGGACAACAACTGGACACAACAACTGGAGAACAACTGGAGAACAACTGGAGAACAACTGGACAACAACTGGAGAACAACTGGACAACAACTGGACACAACAACTGGAGAACAACTGGAGAACAACTGGACAACAACTGGACAACAACTGGACAACATCAGCCAAATTATGTTTTCAGATTTTGTTTTTGACGTTAATCAATTACAGGAGATTACCGGAAGAAATTACAAAACGGGAGTGGGAGATGAGTCTGAAATACGGGAGAGTTCCGGGAAAAACTGGAGTGTTGGCAGCTCCGCCCAAAGCCTAAAACCTTCTGTTAATTATGGAAACAGACGTTTTGGTCCAGTTCTGGGGGTAGTTTCATCCGTCAGTTTGTTCGTTGATCAAGAGTTTAGCAATCTGGTGATTTCTGAAAGAAACAGAACAATACCACTGGAAGCTTTAGGGGCAGTAGAGAGGCTGAAGTTTAACATTTTGGAATTCCACCCATGAAGAAGGTTCCTGCTACGACGATGGCAATGGAGGCTTAGGGATAGTGAACTGGTCAGAGGATAAATCCATCTGTGTGATGTGACGGAGACTGGACACATGGAAGGTGTCACCATCATTGACATCAGTTCACCACCATTGACATCAGTTCACCACCATTGACACCAGTTCACCACCATTGACATCAGTTCACCACCATTGACACCAGTTCACAACCAGTGACACCAGTTCACCACCAGTGACACCAGTTCACCACCAATGACACCAGTTCACCACCATTGACACCAGTTCACCACCAGTGACACCAGTTCACCACCATTGACACCAGTTCACCACCAGTGACACCAGTTCACCACCATTGACACCAGTTCACCACCATTGACACCAGTTCACCACCACTGACACCAGTTCACCACCATTGACACCAGTTCACCACCACTGACACCAGTGTCACCAATTGACACACAGTAAATTCATCAAATCATCGCTTCAATAGACGCCATGTTTCTTGAACCGTCGTTAATGCGACTCGTTAGCGCCCCCCTAGGGCAGTATCCATAATACGGACGGAGGCATAAATAGCAGCTCTTGGACCAACGTCAGAAACAGACAGACCAATTTCATCTGGTTCCAGAGGAATAAATGAGCCTGACCTTTGAACCCCTGACCGGGTCGTCACAGAAGACTGACCTTGACTCACGTGTGCGACGGCGTCCACGAACGCAAGGTAAAGACTTTTAACAGCAGCGTAATGTGTGTGAAGTTGTAATAAAAAGTCTGTTTGTTTTTGTCTGATGTTTTTCTTTACAACAGTTTTAATGTTGGTGCTGTTGTTTCAGTTCATTCATAAAGTCCAACACTTCCTCCTACTGGATGTTATCACTGAACCGTCCTGGTTGATTTACAGCCCATAAGACCTTCCCCGCTCCCTTTGACGCTGTTATCTTAACATTAAAGAATAACACCTTAGCAATAAAATACACATGCTACACTACAAAAAAAAAACACATACAAAAAGAAATGGAAGAAAAAATAACAGATAAATATCTGAAATTAAACTATCAGCTGTTTTTATTTTCATTAAGTCCAAACAAATGGAGCTTTAGTTTTAAAATGAACAACAAACACTGGAACAAGACGGTATTTTACTGCATTTTAAGTGTTTTAGTGTATTTTACTGTATATTTACTGCATTTTACTCTACTCTTAGTGTAATTTAGGGTTATTTTAATGTTTTTATTTGTGTGTTTTACTACATTTGAGTGTATTTTTATTGCATTTTGTTCTAATGTTGGTGCATTTTAGTATATTTTTAACAACATTTTAGTTGATTTTTATTGCATTTTACTCTTAGTGCATTTATTTTATTTTTAAATGAATGTTATTTCCACAGTGGTGTGTCATCAAATAAAAATAAATTAAAGAAAAGACTAAAGAAAAAAAAATGGTGCCTGGCACAACAAACCCTGCCCCCCCCCCCCCCCCCTGCACAGATTTTAGCTCTTAATGAACATCTCCCTCTAAAAATGTTAGACTATGGGTTTGACCTTTAAAGGTCGCTCAAGGTCAAAGGTTCTATTTCAGAAGTGGTTCCGGGTCCAAACCCAACTTTCTCCTTTCCTGAAAATTTCATGTAAATTGTAGTTGTTTATGTAAACCTGCTTAAAACAGACGAATGAAGAGACAGACAAACTGACTCAAACACAATCGTGTGTGTGTGTGTGTGTGTGTGTGTGTGTGTGTGTGTGTGTGTGTGTGTGTTCACAATTATATAGTGAAGTAACTGGCTGCTAATCCAATAGTTCCTTGTGGGGACAGGAGAAAATCCCTAATGAGAAACCGGTGCTAAATATACATGATGCTAATGACACTGGGAGCGTTTGACTCTGGTGACACACAGACATTAGCTATTCATGAAAACAGATGTTGCTAGTATCGCTAGCATCGCTAGCATCGCCAGCTCATTGGCCCAAACACCCTGGAAAAGACAGAATCCTAAATGAATTTCCCAACGGAAAATATTGTTTGATCCCATGCCAAGCAAAAGTGAGAAGATTTTCATGCTATAGCGAAATGAGAAGAATGAGGAAAGAGGAGGAAGAAGAAGAAGGATGAAGAGGAGGAGGAAAGAGGAAGAAGAATGAAGATGAAGGAGGAGGGGTTAGTTAATATTCATATATTTATAGTTTTTATTCAGGTTTTTTGCAGTATTTTTGTTCTTTCATTTTTAGTGTTTCATTTAGTTAAAAACTGTTTTTTAAAAAGCAGTAAAACTCCCAAAAATCTGTAAAAAAAAACCAGTAAAAAAATCAGTAAAGAAAGTGTTAGTGAAATGCAGTTCATCCCTCTTGATGTTGCTCGTCCTCTTCCTCATAACGCAGCTTCATCATCACCAGAGCTCATCTCTTTCTCCTTAAGTCCACAGATGCCATCTTTAACATACGCTGAAGAAACAAAATCCTATTAGCTGGATAGTAAAGTGAATTTGTTGAAGCAGTTTGAAGCAGTGACGCTCCAGTGGCTTATCACTGACTGAACAGACAGAGCTTAAGACGAGGACGGAGCAAAACTGGGCGAGTTAGAGGGGTGAGGGAGTTTTATTTACATAGAATCCTGTTTAAAGGCAGGTGATTATATCTGAAAATAACAAAGTAAAAGTATCTGTACTCACGTTTATGGCAACTTTTTAATTTTACTCCCTACATTTTTTTTTTAATAAATATTTGTACTTTATACTTTACATACTTTACACTCATTACTTTTTCAAATTAAACAGATGTGAACAGGACAGAACTGTGACTTTATATATTATAGTTATATTAGAATTTAGACTTTATCTCATTTTATTATAAATTTACAGCCATGTTTCTATGGAATTGTACTATTGTACTGTAAATATATATATATATATATATATATATATATATATATATATATATAGTATAATAATAATATTATTATTTCTCTGTAAAAGCGACGTACACTCTCTTTGATTTCCTCCTCCATCTTCTGCTCACATTCACTTCCCCTGTTCTCTCCTCATGTGCTTCACAGGGAGTCGACAAAACCACATCACATATCTAACCCCCCCCCCCCCCACACACACACACACACACACACACACACACACACACCTCCTCTTCCTCCTCTATCTTCCTCTCTCTTCACCACAGACCATCACCCCACTGCGCATCCTTACAGTTTATGACACTGCTTCATTTCCAAAGAGAAAAAACACCCAAAACACCCCCCCCCCCCCCCCCCCCCCCCCTGATGGCTGCTACGTTTGTGTGTGATCACATTAGCAATGTTGAGTAAAACCCTCTGATAAATGACAGGAGTGGAACAGTGGGGACCCTGATGGTCATTCACCACAACACTGATCCTCCAACACCAGACAATATACACACCCAGCATGAGCATCAACTACTACTGTCCTTATGGGGACATTGATCTGTTCACACACCCAGCATGAGCATCAACTACTACTGTCCTTATGGGGACATTGATCTGTTCACACACCCAGCATGAGCATCAACTACTACTGTCCTTATGGGGACATTGATCTGTTCACACAAACAGCATGAGCATCAACTACTACTGTCCTTATGGGGACATTGATCTGTTCACACAAACAGCATGAGCATCAACTACTACTGTCCTTATGGGGACATTGATCTGTTCACACACCCAGCAGGAGCATCAACTACTACTGTCCTTATGGGGACATTGATCTGTTCACACACCCAGCATGAGCATCAACTACTACTGTCCTTATGGGGACATTGATCTGTTCACACACCCAGCATGAGCATCAACTACTACTGTCCTTATGGGGACATTGATCTGTTCACACAAACAGCATGAGCATCAACTACTACTGTCCTTATGGGGACATTGATCTGTTCACACACCCAGCAGGAGCATCAACTACTACTGTCCTTATGGGGACATTGATCTGTTCACACACCCAGCAGGAGCATCAACTACTACTGTCCTTATGGGGACATTGATCTGTTCACACACCCAGCATGAGCATCAACTACTACTGTCCTTATGGGGACATTGATCTGTTCACACAAACAGCATGAGCATCAACTACTACTGTCCTTATGGGGACATTGATCTGTTCACACACCCAGCATGAGCATCAACTACTACTGTCCTTATGGGGACATTGATCTGTTCACACAAACAGCATGAGCATCAACTACTACTGTCCTTATGGGGACATTGATCTGTTCACACACCCAGCATGAGCATCAACTACTACTGTCCTTATGGGGACATTGATCTGTTCACACACCCAGCAGGAGCATCAACTACTACTGTCCTTATGGGGACATTGATCTGTTCACACACCCAGCAGGAGCATCAACTACTACTGTCCTTATGGGGACAGTGATCTGTTCACACAAACAGCATGAGCATCAACTACTACTGTCCTTATGGGGACATTGATCTGTTCACACAAACAGCATGAGCATCAACTACTATTTTCCTTATGGGGACATTGATCTGTTCACACACCCAGTATGAGCATCTACTACTACTGTCCTTGTGGGGACAGTGATATTTTCACACATCCAGCATGAGTATTAAGTTCTACTGTCCATATGGGGACATTGATCTGTTTACAAACCCAGCATGAGCATCTACTACTACTGTCCTTATGCGAACATTGATATGTTCACACACCCAGCATGACCTGCAGCCTGACTATTCTACCACTACTGTCCTCATGGGGACATTGATCTGTTCACACACCTAGCATGAGCTTCATCCTGATATTTCTAATAATACTGTCCTCATGGGGACATTGATCTGTTCACACACCTTGCATGAGCTGCATCCTGACATTTCTACTACTTCTGTCCTTATGGGGACATTGATCTATTCACACACCTAGCATGAGCTGCATCCTGACATTTCTACTACTACTGTCCTAAAAATATTGTTGAAATCTGTGTGAAGTGTGCAAATTTACTGAAATGATGTAATCTATAAACAAGTCCCCATAAAGCATGTTGAAAACATGTTTTTCAAAGTTTTCAAGATGTTGACTTTTTTCAATTTATAAACTTTTTTCATTATTACCATGATTATGTTTTAATAAATTAAATTGTAATACTTCATTTGTTTTATTTTGTTTATATTTTTACATTTTTAACAAACTTTGTATTTCTATGTTTAAGAAATATATTGACTTATTGTTTGATTTTTTTTGTTTTAGTTGTTTTATTTTATTTTTTTTATTATTTAAATATCTACTTTACCGACAATTGATGATTATTAAAATTTAGTCCTCATGAGGCATGTAAACGAGTTTGTGTGTGTGTGTGTGTGTGTGTGTGTGTGTGTGTGTGTGTAATGATGCGGGTGTCACTATCACTACAAGTCTTCACCACAGTAACAGAGTAAAAGAGTGTGTAATAGTGTGTAATCCACTGTGACACTGTTCACAGATTTATAGTGTGGATCATCGTCCTCCTGTAACAGACAAAACCATAGAGAATGTTCATTTCCACAACCATAAAGACAACCATAATAAGGCATCACACTGACATGTGGGGACGTTGGCATGACTGTGGAAGAATCATCATAGTGTGTTGGTGACATGTACAGATGTGTGACAACAGCTGCCTGTTCCTTATAATAGGAATAGAATACTTTTGTGCTAAAGTTTGGATATTTTATCATATTTCGGGTGGGTTTTTTTTCAGTACTTTAGAGAGTTTTTGAATTATATTTTAGGATTTTTCATCAGGGTTTTTGTGCTTTTTTTTCGTTGAATTTCAGTGGATTTTAGCATGTCTGATGTACATTTTTGATCGACCATGTTTTGTGCTTTTAAATGTGTTTTAGTGTATTTTATATTTTTACTGCATATTTTTTGGCTATTTTATCAGAATTTTTTATTGGGACTTTTCTGGATATTAGTAGAGTTTATAACAGCCCCAGTTATTTACATTTGGACAATTATTACTAAATGTGGTGAAGAATTATCATAATGTGATACATGCAGTGTGTTGGTGACATGTACAGATGTATGAAAACAGCTGTGGATGTGCATGAGTCATAACAGCTGACGTTATAACAGCTGACGTTATAACAGCTGACGTCATAACAGCTGACGTTATAACAGCTGACGTTATAACAGCTGATGTTATAACAGCTGACGTTATAACAGCTGACGTCATAACAGCTGACGTTATAACAGCTGACGTTATAACAGCTGACGTTATAAACAGCTGACGTTATAACAGCTGACGTCATAACAGCTGACGTTATAACAGCTGACGTTATAACAGCTGACGTTATAACAGCTGACGTTATAACAGCTGACGTTATAACAGCTGACGTTATAAACAGCTGACGTTATAACAGCTGACGTTATAACAGCTGACGTTATAACAGCTGACGTCATAACAGCTGACGTTATAACAGCTGACGTCATAACAGCTGACGTTATAACAGCTGACGTTATAACAGCTGACGTTATAACAGCTGACGTTATAACAGCTGACGTCATACATTCAACCCATCCTAATTGTTCAGGGTGATAATGCGCCACATAAAGACTAACATATTTCAATCCACAATAAAACCCTGTGTAAATCCAACAACCTTTCAAAACCTTCCAGTTTACATTCAGAGACTGAACCATGAGCTCAGCCAAAAACTGCCAGGGGGGGGGGGGGGGGAGAGCAGAAAATGATTCAAAGAGACGACGTTCAGACTGTTCAGATGTTCCCAAACCACACTTTCTGCTGACCTTTGACCTGTATCTGACCTTTGACCTGTATCTGACCTGGTAAAGATCAAATCGCTTTTTTTTTAATCCAACCCCGGAATCATTCATATTTGGGGACTAAATCCGAGACGTTTCCGATATGTTTCCATGTGACTTCAGTCTGTGGTCTTTGTTTTGGTGGTTCGGCTGCAGTGTGGTTCTTCTTCCTGTTGTCGCTCTTAGCTGGAGGAGTTCAACGTGAGTGTCTGAAGCAGCGTGTCAGTCAAGATGACGGACAGATTCTTCATCTATTACATGCAAGGGATTTTAGATAAGAACCCTCCTTTGAAAAAAAAACTGGTTGTGGAAGGGTCCCACATGGTATGGTGGTCCCACATGGTATGGTGGTCCCACATGGTATGGTGGTCCCACATGGTATGGTGGTCCCACATGGCATGGTGGTCCCACATGGTATGGTGGTCCCACATGGGCATGGTGGTCCCACATGGTATGGTGGTCCCACATGGTATGGTGGTCACCACATGGCATGGTGGTCCCACATGGCATGGTGGTCCCCACATGGTATTGGTGGTCCCACATGGCATGGTGGTCCCACATGGTATGGTGGTCCCACATGGTATGGTGGTCCCACATGGCTATTGGTGGTCCCACATGGTATGGTGGTCCCACATGGTATGGTGGTCCCACATGGTATGGGTGGTCCACATGGCATGGTGGTCCCACATGGTCAGGTTAGTCATATCCAGGTAAAGGACATGACAGCAGACATGTTGGTTCAGTTGTGGTTAAAGCTGTGGTTTTTAGTTACGTAACAACTGGTGGAGTGAACTGATGATGAAGGTGAGTGATTGAAGGGGTGTCCCAATTCAAACCCTACTCTTTATTAGCTCCAATTGAAGGGGTAAGGGGTAGGGCTAAAATGGGAGTCACACCACTGGTCAAACTGTGACAAAAAACTGCGGCTTCTCCGAAAAATACGGTAATATGAATGAGAGTCCAAAAAAAAAAATTGATTTCACCAAAAAAATCCAAATTGTTCATTCAGACGTGTTGTGTGAACGTAGTCAGACAGATGTGTGACACACTAGTACAGAAGTGAAGTGCACTGGCTTCCATCCATTATGTCCTCATATGGTTAAAGTTGAACCACAGCAGCAGACTGAGGGGCTGGACTGGGACGGCTCCCAGGAAGACATTTCAGTTTTATGTCTTGGCTTTGATACAGATTCACCCAGCATGGAAGCTAACCCACCACCTGAGCTGTGTGTGTGTGCGGGCTGGTATGTCTACCTTTATGGGGACATTGATACGTTTACACCAGTGATGCATGGGCTGACCCACAGTTACGGGTCATTGAAAAATATTTTAATAAGATAGGGGTTGTGGTCGGTCGGGTCGTTTTATATAAACATTAAAATAATCTGTAAATAAACTTTATTCAGTGAATGTTGGTGAAGGTGTCGTCCATTGGTGGTCAGTATCCTACGGTATGGAGGGAGAGAGAGAGAGGAAACAAACAAACATCTAAATAAAAAACACTAAGGTTTGGACACACTGGCTGAGATTTTTAAAGATGATGAGTGTGGTTTTCGGTTTCCATGGAAACAGGTTCAAATGTGTCTTTGGGTGTTACAGGTTGTCGACCCCTGGTTCAGATGCTGCGTTAGCGTTGATAACTTTTAAATGATGAACAAGAACAAACATATTTATAAACATATTAACTTACAAACAATGACATGGAATTTAAACCAGAAATAAATGCAGGTATGTGATGTTCAGGTATGTGAGTAAGGTCAAAGGTCATGTGATGTTCAGGTATGTGAGTAAGGTCAAAGGTCATGTGATGTTCAGGTATGTGAGTAAGGTCAAAGGTCATGTGATGTTCAGGTATGTGAGTAAGGTCAAAGGTCATGTGATGTTCAGGTATGTGAGTAAGGTCAAAGGTCATGTGATGTTCAGGTATGTGAGTAAGGTCCAAGGTCATGTGATGTTCATAAAGATCATATGACTACTTTTTAAAAATGTGGGTCCAGAAGCGGGTCAGGTTTGTCCTTTTCAAATATATTTCTTGTGGTCTGAGATGTGGGCGGGTTAGTTAAAAAGGGGGTTTGTTGCGGTCGTTTATACATCAATTTAAAATATTATTATTATTATTATTATTTAAATATTATGTATTATTTATTTATTTAATTGTTTAAATTATTATTTTTCATTTAATCATTCATTTGTATCTATTTATTAAATTTAATTTAGTTTTATAATTTATTTACTATATAATTTTCTAATTTGTATATGTAACAAAAGATGTGGATTGCTTACCTGATTACAAAGATGGTCCTCATGAGACATGGAAACGAGTGTGTGTGTGTGTGTGGTGTGTGTATGTGTGTGTGCAGGTCTGAATGTCCAATCCACCACCTGTTAGTGTAGAAAGCCAAACTCCATCTACATTCAGAGGCTGTTGGACGCCTTCATGCCAGTACAAACGTTATTATTTTCATGCTTGTGTCTATGTACATTATATATATATATATATATATATATATATATATATATATATATATTATATAATATATATATATGTGTGTGTGTGTGTGTGTGTGTGTACTCTCTGTTTTCCACATGAAACTGTTGGTCATTAATCAGTTTATGTGGGAACAGCTCAGTGAGCCCAGCCTCGCCTTCATAATAAAAGCTTCTTTTCCTTCCAGCAGCTCACATAACCCACCTTCTGGACAGATCACGTCACACATAGTAAGAAGAAAAACACAAACAGCATCACTGACCAGCTGGGACAAACAAACTCAACCACCATTATTCAATATTTTAACTGTGTTTCTGGAAAAAGTATAAAAGTTAAGAGTTTAAGGGTATAACATTTACTCAAACCTTCAGGGCCACATTTCACATTTCCTGCCAATTTATTCTTTTTCAGTAAACTTTGCTCATATGACCTAATGTCTGCATTGACAGAAAAAATAAATATATGCTTTGCTACCAAACTGTACGATTAATGCTACTTTTCAAATTTCTGGATTATGAGGTTTTAACAAGACCCACACAGAGTAGGAACACAGTGGCTAAAAGTTCAATATATGTCAACACCTATGGTGTGGGACACGTCTGACAGCTGTGGGACAATCTGTCGCCCCACATGTCTGGGAGTGTTAAATATTCAGTGTCAGTGTTAAATAGAGATTGTTGGTGTTGTATTAACACTGCATTGATTTGAAACAAATTTGGACACCAGAGTAGTAGCAGCAGAGACGCAGACACGCGCCTTCTTTAGTGCGTTTGGTGTCGGGAGGAACCGGATGAAATTCGTGTTCCGTTCCGCACATTACTCCAGGAGCTGATATTTATGCCTCTGTCCGTATTATGGATGTTGTGTTTGAAATCCTCTAGAGGGCGCTAACGAGTCGCATTATTGAGGGTTCAAGAAACATGACGTCAATTGCAGCTGTGATTTTAATGAATTTACTGTGGAGGCAAGAAAAAGAGAACAGAAATAAACAAAAATAAACAAAAATAAACAAAAATAAACACACAAGATGGTGGAGTCCACTCATGGTGAACTGGTGTCATTGGTGGTGAACTGGTGTCATTGGTAGTGAACTGGTGTCATTGGTAGTGAACTGGTGTCATTGGTGGTGAACTGGTGTCATTGGTGGTGAACTGGTGTCATTGGTGGTGAACTGGTGTCAATGGTGGTGAACTGGTGTCATTGGTGGTGAACTGGTGTCATTGGTGGTGAACTGGTGTCATTGGTGGTGAACTGGTGTCATTGGTGGTGAACTGGTGTCAATGGTGGTGAACTGGTGTCATTGGTGGTGAACTGGTGTCATTGGTGGTGAACTGGTGTCATTGGTTCTACCTATGAGTCAGATGGATGAATAGAAGCTTTTTCACTCTTTCAGGATGACTGCTGATACCTTCCAACCAGGTTAAGCCTAATCTATACCTTAAAGTCCTAACCAGAACCTTCTTCGTGGGTGAAATTCTGAAATGTTATACTTGGGCCTCTCTACTGCCCCCACAATTTCCAGTGGTATTGCTCCGTTTCGCTTGGAGCTCACCAGATCGCTAAACTCTTGACCAACGGACAAACTGACAGGTGAATAAAATATATTATAAATGAGGTTTGAGTTGGTTTAAGTTGGTATAAGTCGGTATAGGTCGGTTTAAGTCAGTATAAGTCGGTATAAGTCGGAATAGGTTAGTATAAGTCGGTGTAAGTCGGTACAAGTCGGTATAAGTCGGTATAAGTCGGTATAAGTCGTATAAGTCGGTATAAGTCGGTATAGGTCGGTATATAGTTGGTATAGGTCGGTATAAGTTGGTATAGGTCAGTATAAGTCGGCATAGGTCAGTATAAGTCGGTATAGGTCAGTATAAGTTGGTATAGGTCAGTATAAGTCGGTATAGGTCGGTATAAGTTGGTATAGGTCAGTATAAGTCGGTATAGGTCAGTATAAGTCGGTATAGGTCGGTATAAGTTGGTATAGGTCAGTATAAGTCGGTATAGGTCAGT
>CM035791.1:53127064-53128307 GCA_020466265.1 Siphamia tubifer | reverse complement strand
CAGTTATACACAACAGTCCCTTATTTGTCTTATATCTTGTACATTAGTTAAACTCTGCTGCTTATGGACTGAACATTTTAGTCATTTTACTGAATATTTAGTTTGTTTTGTTTCATTTTAATGAATATTTTAATGATTTTTTTTATCATTTTACTAACTATTTTGGTAATTTTACTGTATATTTTGGTAAATCTTTTTCATTTTACTCAATATTTTAGTAATTCTTGTTTATTTCATTAAATATTTGGGTAATTAGTATTCATTTTACTGTATATTTAAGTAATTTTTGTTCATTTGACTTAATATTTTGTTCATTTTTGTTCATTTAATTGAACATTTTAATCATTTTTCTTCATTTTACTGAATATTTTGGTCAGTTTTGTTCATTTTACTGAATATCTTGGTTATTTTTGTTCATTTTATTGATTATTTAGTTAATTTCTGGTCATCTTTAACACCATCCACTAGCTGCAGTCTACAAGTAAAATGCAAATGTTAAGAAAGGTCTTTCTGGAAGTGTCACCAGAGAGTTGTGTCTAATTATTAAATTAAAGTATCATGCTGTCAAAATGATATTTTATAGTAAACAAGGATCACATACTCACAGTTTAAAGTCTTACAATGAAACTGAAATCATGTGAGTAAATTATAATTTATTTAGTAATTACACATGAAATCTGGGCTAACATTGTAGAACTCATATTTAATGTTTCAAATGTTTTATAATGATACTGAATTGCTCCTTAGTTAAAATAAATAAAGTAAATATATGAATAATTTCTTGTTACTTTACACACCCTTCACATTCATTCATTTTATTGTGTGTTTTTGTGAATAATACATGCATATACATTAATGTTAATGTAGATCCACTGCAATAAAACACGCTGACAGTGAAATAAATTCTAATAAACCTACAGCTAAAGTCCCACAACATCAACTTGGTTCTTTAATGTAAGTGTGTCACAAAGTTCATGTTTGTTTAGTAAAATGACAATTGTTAAAGTCGAGGCAACGAGGTATGCACTGAAAAAAAGTAAAACATCAAATCCATTTAAAAAGTTTTCTTCAATAGGTCACAAATAAAAACACAGAGTTAAATGAATCAAATTAAAGGTAAATAATCTGAACCATATGCAAATGTTTTATATATTAACATAAAAAGTCAAAATTGAAAAAGATTTTTTTTTAAGTTGATACAACGTTTTACTTTTTTTGTGTAGTTCAGAGGTTTTCAAAGTAC
>CM035791.1:53117064-53122064 GCA_020466265.1 Siphamia tubifer | reverse complement strand
TAGTGACAGGAGGGTCTGAGGAACAAGTAGATATATTTATTTTTCCTGTGAAAAATAAGTGAGATACAGCAGTTTTAAAACCACTGAACTCACCAAAATGAAGCAGATCTTTTAGTCTGTCAGTCGTGTTAAAGCCCCGCCCACAGTGTTTGTCAGTCATGTTAAAGCCCCGCCCACAGTGTTTGTCAATCATGTTAAAGCCCCGCCCACAGTGTTGGTCAATCATGTTAAAGCCCCGCCCACAGTGTTTGTCAATCATGTTAAAGCCCCGCCCACAGTGTTTGTCAATCATGTTAAAGCTCCTCCCACAGTCTTAATTGTCTGCAGGTGTTTCATAGTGCCAGGAGCACTGTTGCCATGGTGATGAGCAGTGGCGGGAACTTCAAAGGGCAGACTCATAGACAGCTCCACACTCTGTTACATGGAAAAAATAGGTGTGAACATACTGCCGAACTACTGCCATTTTTGGTAAAAGTGTAAATAATTGGTGAAAACAAAGTTGATGATGAGTGACAGGAGGGTGTGAGGAACAAGTACATGTACTTTTTATGTGTGTACTGTGAAAAATAAGTGAGTTAGAACAATTTGAAAAACACTGAACTCAACATGAGACAGAAATGATTTTTCCAATAGAAGTCTATTGACAGAAATCCCTGACATCATCCCAAACAGGTTCCTGTCATTTCACTTTAAAAAGAGCTAGATCTTCAAACCCTGGTTTGTTTGAATTCTCACAACCATGGCAACATTTGTGGAAAAGATTGTTTGTCTACTATTTATGGTTTTGCCGTGAGGACGAGTTATTGAGACATTTTTCAGCTTAATTTTTTCTTCTCTCGTGCTCTAGCGATGACATCACCCACTGATAAAAAGTCAGATTTTGGTCTTTTCAGGGTGGATTTACTGAGTTCTCTATCGACAACCGTAAATCACACCCTCATGACAATCACATCCTAAAGACACCACAAAAATGACTGTGTTTGAAAGTTTAAATGAAGTCTGTGCCACAAAGTATGAAGAAGCAGGAGTGTTGGAAAAAAAGGTCCCATTAAGAATGAATGGAGTTTTATTTGGTATAATAATGTGAAATCTGTACGATATATCGGAATTATAAGACCTCTGGGACAATCTGATGAATTTTTGCTATTTACTGCAAAGTAAATAACCACATAAACAATTATAGCCAGTTATAGCCATTTGTGATGGACATTTTTGACTGGTTTTTCACATTATATATGACATCTATCCATTGCAATGTCAAAACTGATAGCACATATTTCGAGACCAGGTTGCAAATTTTAGCATCAACATTTTTGGTCTATTTACAGCGGTATGGGATGCATTTTTTGCATAACTCAGAAGAAGAAGTCATAATAAATACGAGGAACAATAATATACCACAGTGCCTTTTATTACATGGAAGCACATGGGGAAATATAAAATATTATTATAATTAATAATTATCTGATTAGTCAACTAATGTTTCAATATAAGTAGTGTGTGACTAGTCGACGGTTAACCAGTGGTTAGTCACAGCCATGGTACTCACACATCTGTAGATCTACACGAGTACCCATCCATGTATACTCAATGTTATATTCAAAAGTGCATCAGTCCAGTTAAGATATGATAGGAATTCGCTCATGATGGTTAGGTCACATGACCATTTAAAAAAAAGTCCCCAGCCAGTCAATTTGTCCGTCAAAAAGCGGAGGGAAAAGCCAGCTAAGCACTCTGAGAGGTTAAGTGGCAGTTATTCACTTGAAGCTCATCCAAATGGACAGCCTGTTGCCGTGCCAACACAGACAGCCCTCCGTGATGCACATGCACAAACGGCATTTTAAAGCAGCTTCTCGGTTGCCAGCGGAAACGGGGCCGGCTCGACATCGCTCGCACAACACGGATCTGTGATGGATCTGCAGCCAGAGTGTCCCCATGAAGACACGAAAGTGTCCTTCTGGAGATGTAAGTGTCCCCCTGAAGACACGCAAGAGTTTCCAGATGTCTTGGTGGCGCAAAGTCCCACAGAATTATAATATTATGATCGTGTGTTTTCTGGACTATAAGGTGAACTGAAAGGCTTTCATTTAAGATTTTTTAACATTATTTAACATTTATTTTCAGCATGTTTTTAAAGTAATATAGAATACATTTTAATTTTGTGGAACCCAGAAGCCAAGCAACAAAATACTGTTGTCAAATCTCACGTTGTGTTGTTTTTGTGCAATGACAATAAAATTAAGTCTAAGTCAATAATTTACACTTTTTATCTCATAATTTAAACTCTTTTAAAGTTTGTTTTATCAGAATCAGAGTGTTTTGTTCCGTGTTCTAAATCAACAATGTTTATAGTTATTGTTAGTGTTTATCTTCACTTAATGCTCCTTATAATCCAGTTCACCTTATAGTGTGAAAATACAGTAAATAAATCATTAAAGTTAACATTGACACTGATTATTCATGGACACTCAGTACGTACTCCATCAGATGTAGGACACTATGTTTACACATGATCATTTACAATTACACTAAAACGAAAGAGGGGTGTTGGCCTAGTGTTTGTCTAGTGTTGGCCTAGTGTTGGCATAGTGTTGGCCTAGAGTTGGTCTAGTGTTGGCCTAGTGTTGGTCTAGTGTTGGCCTAGAGTTGGTCTAGTGTTGGTCTAGTGTTGGCCTAGAGTTGGTCTAGTGTTGGCCTAGTGTTGGTCTAGTGTTGGTCTAGTGTTGGCCTAGAGTTGGTCTAGTGTTGGTCTAGTGTTGGTCTAGTGTTGGTCTAGTGTTGGCCTAGAGTTGGTCTAGTGTTGGTCTAGTGTTGGTCTAGTGTTGGCCTAGAGTTCGTCTAGTGTTGGCCTAGTGTTGGTCTAGTGTTGGTCTAGTGTTGGCCTAGTCTTGGCCTAGAGTTGGTCTAGTGTTGGCCTAGTGTTGGTCTAGTGTTGGCCTAGTGTTGGCCTAGAGTTGGCCTTGGACACCACATTGACTCGAGACTGCCCTGTATTTATCTATCTATAATTCAGAAAATCTCTGTCTGTAGTGTTTCCTGTTTTAAGTAGATATAGTAAAGTGTAAATGAATGTTAACAACCATAGAAACATGTAAATGAATGTTAACAACCATAGAAACATGTAAATGAATGTTAACAACCATAGAAACATGTAAATGAATGTTAACAACCATAGAAACATGTAAATGAATGTTAACGACCATAGAAACATGTAAATGAATGTTAACGACCATAGAAACATGTAAATGAATGTTAACAACCATAGAAACATGTAAATGAATGTTAACGACCATAGAAACATGTAAATGAATGTTAACAACCATAGAAACATGTAAATGAATGTTAACGACCATAGAAACATGTAAATGAATGTTAACAACCATAGAAACATGTAAATGATTGTTAACGACCATAGAAATATGTAAATGATTGTTAACGACCATAGAAAGATGTAAATGCATGTTAACGACCATAGAAACATGTAAATGCATGTTAACGACCATAGAAACATGTAAATGAATGTTAACGACCATAGAAACACGTAAATGAATGTTAACAACCATAGAAACATGTAAATGCATGTTAACGACCATAGAAACATGTAAATGAATGTTAACGACCATAGAAACACGTAAATGAATGTTAACAACCATAGGAACATGTAAATGAATGTTAACGACCATAGGAACATGTAAATGCATGTTAACGACCATAGAAACACGTAAATGAATGTTAACAACCATAGAAACATGTAAATGAATGTTAACAACCATAGGAACATGTAAATGAATGTTAATGACCATAGAAACATGTAAATGAATGTTAACGACCATAGAAACATGTAAATGAATGTTAACAACCATAGAAACATGTAAATGAATGTTAACGACCATAGAAACATGTAAATGAATGTTAACGACCATAGAAACATGTAAATGAATGTTAACGACCACAGAAACATGTAAATGAATGTTAACAACCATAGAAACATGTAAATGAATGTTAACAACCATAGAAACATGTAAATGAATGTTAACGACCATAGAAACATGTAAATGAATGTTAACGACCATAGAAACATGTAAATGAATGTTAACGACCACAGAAACATGTAAATGAATGTTAACAACCATAGAAACATGTAAATGAATGTTAACGACCATAGAAACATGTAAATGAATGTTAACGACCATAGAAACATGTCCACTGGACTGAAGATCATCATGGTATGATACCGTGGTCTCCGGGAGGAGACTTCGGGGCCGAGCCAGGACACCCTGGAGGGACTATATCTCTCGGCTGGCCTGGGAACACCTCGGGATTCCCCTGGAGGAGCTGGAGAGAGGGAAGTCTGAAATCCTTTGCTGGACCCGCGACCCGGATAAGCGGCAGACGACAATGACGACGATAACCGTGGTCATAGGTTCAAGTCTTAAGGTGACCCACTAATAGGACGTAGGTTAACATCTGTGTCACTGAAGGTCAAAGGTTATTTCCAGTTTTCACAACCGTGAAGGTACAAAACACAACCATGCAGCAGCTCAGTATATTTAGGACGTACTGTTAAACTCTGATTTATTACAGTAACGTACGTGTCATCATGCCGTGTCTCTGGTCACTTCCTAAAGGGGGCGTGTCCAGACCAGTCTTCATCAAGCTAATGTTGGGTGACATTTACATGAATGGAGAAATTCCATTACAATCGCATTATCTGACTCGGTTACTCCAGCTTCTAAAACTCCAGTTTGATTCAATTCCAACTCCCATTAGAGTGTTGACGTTAAATCAGAGGAAAGCAACCATTTAAATTTGTCAGCATGCATGCAAACATACCTAATATAAATGTAGCGAATGTAAATGTCGCTAATATAATTGTAGCAAATGTAAATGTAGCTAATGTAAATGTAGCTGATGTAAATGTAGCAAATGTAAACATAGCTAATGTAACAGTAGCTAATGTAAACGTAGCTAATATAAACGTAGCTAATGTAAATGTAGCT
>CM035791.1:53099564-53109564 GCA_020466265.1 Siphamia tubifer | reverse complement strand
GTGTCACCAATTGACACACAGTAAATTCATCAAATCATCGCTTCAATAGACGCCATGTTTCTTGAACCGTCGTTAATGCGACTCGTTAGCGCCCCCCTAGGGCAGTATCCATAATACGGACGGAGGCATAAATAGCAGCTCTTGGACCAACGTCAGAAACAGACAGACCAATTTCATCTGGTTCCAGAGGAATAAATGAGCCTGACCTTTGAACCCCTGACCGGGTCGTCACAGAAGACTGACCTTGACTCACGTGTGCGACGGCGTCCACGAACGCAAGGTAAAGACTTTTAACAGCAGCGTAATGTGTGTGAAGTTGTAATAAAAAGTCTGTTTGTTTTTGTCTGATGTTTTTCTTTACAACAGTTTTAATGTTGGTGCTGTTGTTTCAGTTCATTCATAAAGTCCAACACTTCCTCCTACTGGATGTTATCACTGAACCGTCCTGGTTGATTTACAGCCCATAAGACCTTCCCCGCTCCCTTTGACGCTGTTATCTTAACATTAAAGAATAACACCTTAGCAATAAAATACACATGCTACACTACAAAAAAAAAACACATACAAAAAGAAATGGAAGAAAAAATAACAGATAAATATCTGAAATTAAACTATCAGCTGTTTTTATTTTCATTAAGTCCAAACAAATGGAGCTTTAGTTTTAAAATGAACAACAAACACTGGAACAAGACGGTATTTTACTGCATTTTAAGTGTTTTAGTGTATTTTACTGTATATTTACTGCATTTTACTCTACTCTTAGTGTAATTTAGGGTTATTTTAATGTTTTTATCTGTGTGTTTTACTACATTTGAGTGTATTTTTATTGCATTTTGTTCTAATGTTGGTGCATTTTAGTATATTTTTAACAACATTTTAGTTGATTTTTATTGCATTTTACTCTTAGTGCATTTATTTTATTTTTAAATGAATGTTATTTCCACAGTGGTGTGTCATCAAATAAAAATAAATTAAAGAAAAGACTAAAGAAAAAAAAATGGTGCCTGGCACAACAAACCCTGCCCCCCCCTGCACAGATTTTAGCTCTTAATGAACATCTCCCTCTAAAAATGTTAGACTATGGGTTTGACCTTTAAAGGTCGCTCAAGGTCAAAGGTTCTATTTCAGAAGTGGTTCCGGGTCCAAACCCAACTTTCTCCTTTCCTGAAAATTTCATGTAAATTGTAGTTGTTTATGTAAACCTGCTTAAAACAGACGAATGAAGAGACAGACAAACTGACTCAAACACAATCGTGTGTGTGTGTGTGTGTGTGTGTGTGTGTGTGTGTGTGTGTGTTCACAATTATATAGTTAAGTAACTGGCTGCTAATCCAATAGTTCCTTGTGGGGACAGGAGAAAATCCCTAATGAGAAACCGGTGCTAAATATACATGATGCTAATGACACTGGGAGCGTTTGACTCTGGTGACACACAGACATTAGCTATTCATGAAAACAGATGTTGCTAGTATCGCTAGCATCGCTAGCATCGCCAGCTCATTGGCCCAAACACCCTGGAAAAGACAGAATCCTAAATGAATTTCCCAACGGAAAATATTGTTTGATCCCATGCCAAGCAAAAGTGAGAAGATTTTCATGCTATAGCGAAATGAGAAGAATGAGGAAAGAGGAAGAAGAATGAAGATGAAGGAGGAGGGGTTAGTTAATATTCATATATTTATAGTTTTTATTCAGGTTTTTTTGCAGTATTTTTGTTCTTTCATTTTTAGTGTTTCATTTAGTTAAAAACTGTTTTTTAAAAAGCAGTAAAACTCCCAAAAATCTGTAAAAAAAACCAGTAAAAAAATCAGTAAAGAAAGTGTTAGTGAAATGCAGTTCATCCCTCTTGATGTTGCTCGTCCTCTTCCTCATAACGCAGCTTCATCATCACCAGAGCTCATCTCTTTCTCCTTAAGTCCACAGATGCCATCTTTAACATACGCTGAAGAAACAAAATCCTATTAGCTGGATAGTAAAGTGAATTTGTTGAAGCAGTTTGAAGCAGTGACGCTCCAGTGGCTTATCACTGACTGAACAGACAGAGCTTAAGACGAGGACGGAGCAAAACTGGGCGAGTTAGAGGGGTGAGGGAGTTTTATTTACATAGAATCCTGTTTAAAGGCAGGTGATTATATCTGAAAATAACAAAGTAAAAGTATCTGTACTCACGTTTATGGCAACTTTTTAATTTTACTCCCTACATTTTTTTTTTAATAAATATTTGTACTTTATACTTTACATACTTTACACTCATTACTTTTTCAAATTAAACAGATGTGAACAGGACAGAACTGTGACTTTATATATTATAGTTATATTAGAATTTAGACTTTATCTCATTTTATTATAAATTTACAGCCATGTTTCTATGGAATTGTACTATTGTACTGTAAATATATATATATATATATATATATATATATATATATATATATATATATAGTATAATAATAATATTATTATTTCTCTGTAAAAGCGACGTACACTCTCTTTGATTTCCTCCTCCATCTTCTGCTCACATTCACTTCCCCTGTTCTCTCCTCATGTGCTTCACAGGGAGTCGACAAAACCACATCACATATCTAACCCCCCCACACACACACACACACACACACACACACACACCTCCTCTTCCTCCTCTATCTTCCTCTCTCTTCACCACAGACCATCACCCCACTGCGCCTCCTTACAGTTTATGACACTGCTTCATTTCCAAAGAGAAAAAACACCCAAAACACCCCCCCCCTGATGGCTGCTACGTTTGTGTGTGATCACATTAGCAATGTTGAGTAAAACCCTCTGATAAATGACAGGAGTGGAACAGTGGGGACCCTGATGGTCATTCACCACAACACTGATCCTCCAACACCAGACAATATACACACCCAGCATGAGCATCAACTACTACTGTCCTTATGGGGACATTGATCTGTTCACACACCCAGCATGAGCATCAACTACTACTGTCCTTATGGGGACATTGATCTGTTCACACAAACAGCATGAGCATCAACTACTACTGTCCTTATGGGGACATTGATCTGTTCACACACCCAGCATGAGCATCAACTACTACTGTCCTTATGGGGACATTGATCTGTTCACACACCCAGCAGGAGCATCAACTACTACTGTCCTTATGGGGACATTGATCTGTTCACACACCCAGCAGGAGCATCAACTACTACTGTCCTTATGGGGACATTGATCTGTTCACACACCCAGCATGAGCATCAACTACTACTGTCCTTATGGGGACATTGATCTGTTCACACAAACAGCATGAGCATCAACTACTACTGTCCTTATGGGGACATTGATCTGTTCACACACCCAGCATGAGCATCAACTACTACTGTCCTTATGGGGACATTGATCTGTTCACACAAACAGCATGAGCATCAACTACTACTGTCCTTATGGGGACATTGATCTGTTCACACACCCAGCATGAGCATCAACTACTACTGTCCTTATGGGGGCATTGATCTGTTCACACAAACAGCATGAGCATCAACTACTACTGTCCTTATGGGGACATTGATCTGTTCACACAAACAGCATGAGCATCAACTACTATTTTCCTTATGGGGACACTGATCTGTTCACACACCCAGTATGAGCATCTACTACTACTGTCCTTATGGGGACAGTGATCTGTTCACACAAACAGCATGAGCATCAACTACTACTGTCCTTATGGGGACATTGATCTGTTCACACAAACAGCATGAGCATCAACTACTATTTTCCTTATGGGGACATTGATCTGTTCACACACCCAGTATGAGCATCTACTACTACTGTCCTTGTGGGGACAGTGATATTTTCACACATCCAGCATGAGCATCTACTACTACTGTCCTTATGCGAACATTGATATGTTCACACACCCAGCATGACCTGCAGCCTGACTATTCTACCACTACTGTCCTCATGGGGACATTGATCTGTTCACACACCTAGCATGAGCTTCATCCTGATATTTCTAATAATACTGTCCTCATGGGGACATTGATCTGTTCACACACCTTGCATGAGCTGCATCCTGACATTTCTACTACTTCTGTCCTTATGGGGACATTGATCTATTCACACACCTAGCATGAGCTGCATCCTGACATTTCTACTACTACTGTCCTAAAAATATTGTTGAAATCTGTGTGAAGTGTGCAAATTTACTGAAATGATGTAATCTATAAACAAGTCCCCATAAAGCATGTTGAAAACATGTTTTTCAAAGTTTTCAAGATGTTGACTTTTTTCAATTTCTAAACTTTTTTCATTATTACCATGATTATGTTTTAATAAATTAAATTGTAATACTTCATTTGTTTTATTTTGTTTATATTTTTACATTTTTAACAAACTTTGTATTTCTATGTTTAAGAAATATATTGACCTTTTACGTTTTTTAATTCTTATTGTTTGATTTTTTTTGTTTTGTTGTTTTATTTTATTTTTTTATTATTTAAATATCTACTTTACCGACAATTGATGATTATAAATGTAGTCCTCATGAGGCATGTAAACGAGTTTGTGTGTGTGTGTGTGTGTGTGTGTGTGTGTGTGTGTGTGTGTGTGTAATGATGCGGTGTCACTATCACTACAAGTCTTCACCACAGTAACAGAGTAAAAGAGTGTGTAATAGTGTGTAATCCACTGTGACACTGTTCACAGATTTATAGTGTGGATCATCGTCCTCCTGTAACAGACAAAACCATAGAGAATGTTCATTTCCACAACCATAAACAACCATAATAAGCATCACACTGACATGTGGGGACGTTGGCATGACTGTGGAAGAATCATCATAGTGTGTTGGTGACATGTACAGATGTGTGACAACAGCTGCCTGTTCCTTATAATAGAATAGAATACTTTTGTCTAAAGTTTGGATATTTTATCATATTTCGGGTGGGTTTTTTTTCAGTACTTTAGAAGAGTTTTTGAATATATTTTGGATTTTTCATCAGGGTTTTTGTGCTTTTTTTCGTGAATTTCAGTGGATTTTAGCATGTCTGATGTACATTTTTGATCGACATGTTTTGTGCTTTTTAAATGTGTTTTAGTGTATTTTATATTTTTACTGCATATTTTTTGGCTATTTTATCAGATTTTTTTATGGGACTTTTCTGGATATTAGTAGAGTTTAATAACAGCCCCAGTTATTACATTTTGGACATTTATTACTAAATGTGGTTGAAGAATTATCATAATGTGATACATGCAGTGTGTTGGTGACATGTACAGATGTATGAAAACAGCTGTGGATGTGCATGAGTCAGCCCTAACAGCTGACGTTATAACAGCTGACGTTATAACAGCTGACCTTATAACAGCTGACGTTATAACAGCTGACGTTATAACAGCTGACGTCATAACAACTGACGTCATAACAGCTGACGTTATAACAGCTGACGTTATAACAGCTGACGTCATAACAGCTGACGTTATAACAGCTGACGTTATAACAGCTGACCTTATAACAGCTGACGTTATAACAGCTGACGTTATAACAGCTGACGTCATAACAACTGACGTCATAACAGCTGACGTCATAACAGCTGACGTTATAACAGGTGACGTTATAACAGCTGACGTTATAACAGCTGACGTTATAACAGCTGACGTTATAACAGCTGACGTTATAACAGCTGACCTTATAACAGCTGACGTTATAACAGCTGACGTCATAACAACTGACGTCATAACAGCTGACGTCATAACAGCTGACGTTATAACAGCTGACGTTATAACAGCTGACGTTATAACAGCTGACCTTATAACAGCTGACGTTATAACAGCTGACGTCATAACAACTGACGTCATAACAGCTGACGTTATAACAGCTGACGTTATAACAGCTGACGTCATAACAGCTGACGTTATAACAGCTGACGTTATAACAGCTGACCTTATAACAGCTGACGTTATAACAGCTGACGTCATAACAGCTGACGTCATAACAGCTGACGTCATAACAGCTGACGTTATAACAGCTGACGTCATAACAGCTGACGTTATAACAGCTGACGTCATAACAGCTGACGTCATAACAGCTGACCTTATAACAGCTGACGTTATAACAGCTGACGTCATAACAGCTGACGTCATAACAGCTGACCTTATAACAGCTGACGTTATAACAGCTGACGTTATAACAGCTGACGTCATACATTCAACCATCCTAATTGTTCAGGGTGATAATGCCGCCACATAAAGACTAACATATTTCAATCCACAATAAAACCCTGTGTAATCTAACAACCTTTCAAAACCTTCCAGTTTACATTCAGAGACTGAACCAAAAACTGCAGGGGGGGGGGGGGGGGGCAGAGCAGAAAATGATTCAAAGACGACGTTCAGACTGTTCAGATGTTCCCAAACCACACTTTCTGCTGACCTTTGACCTGTATCTGACCTTTGACCTGTATCTGACCTGGTAAAGATCAAATCGCTTTTTTTTTTAATCCAACCCCGGACACATTCATATTTGGAACAAAATCCGAGACGTTTCCGATATGTTTCCATGTGACTTCAGTCTGTGGTCTTTGTTTTGGTGGTCGGCTGCAGTGTGGTTCTTCTTCCTGTTGTCGCTCTTAGCTGGAGTTCAACGTGAGTGTCTGAAGCAGCGTGTCAGTCAAGATGACGGACAGATTCTTCATCTAATTACATGCAAGGATTTTAGATAAGGACCCTCCTTTGAAAAAAAAACTGGTTGTGGAAGGGTCCCACATGGTATGGTGGTCCCACATGGTATGGTGGTCCCACATGGTATGGTGGTCCCACATGGCATGGTGGTCCCACATGGTATGGTGGTCCCACATGGCATGGTGGTCCCACATGGTATGGTGGTCCCACATGGTATGGTGGTCCCACATGGCATGGTGGTCCCACATGGCATGGTGGTCCCACATGGTCAGGTTAGTCATATCCAGGTAAAGGACATGACAGCAGACATGTTGGTTCAGTTGTGGTTAAAGCTGTGGTTTTTAGTTACGTAACAACTGGTGGAGTGAACTGATGATGAAGGTGAGTGATGAAGGGGTGTCCCAATTCAAACCCTACTCTTTATAGCTCCAATTGAAGGGGTAAGGGGTAGGGCTAAAATGGGAGTCACACCCCTGGTCAAACTGTGACAAAAAACTGCGGCTTCTCCGAAAAATACGGTAATATGAATGAGAGTCCAAAAAAAAAAAATTGATTTCACCAAAAAAATCCAAATAGTTCATTCAGACGTGTTGTGTGAACGTAGTCAGACAGATGTGTGACACACTAGTACAGAAGTGAAGTGCACTTGCTTCCATCCATTATGTCCTCATATGGTTAAAGTTGAACCACAGCAGCAGACTGGAGGGCTGGACTGGGACGGCTCCCAGGAAGACATTTCAGTTTTATGTCTTGGCTTTGATACAGATTCACCCAGCATGGAAGCTAACCCACCACCTGAGCTGTGTGTGTGTGGGCTGGTATTTCTACCTTTATGGGGACATTGATACGTTTACACCAGTGATGCATGGGCTGACCCACAGTTACGGGTCATTGAAAAATATTTTAATAAGATTGGGGTTGTGGTCGGTCGGGTCGTTTTATATAAACATTAAAATAATCTGTAAATAAACTTTATTCAGTGAATGTTGGTGAAGGTGTCGTCCATGGTGGTCAGTATCCTACGGTATGGAGGGAGAGAGAGAGAGGAAACAAACAAACATGTAAATAAAAACACTAAGGTTTGGACACACTGGCTGAGATTTTTAAAGATGATGAGTGTGTTTTGGTTTCCATGGAAACCAGGTTCAAATGTGTCTTTGGGTGTTACAGGTTGTCGACCCCTGGTTCAGATGCTGCGTTAGCGTTGATAACTTTTAAATGATGAACAAGAACAAACATATTTATAAACATATTAACTTACAAACAATGACATGGAATTTAAACAGAAATAAATGCAGGTATGTGATGTTCAGGTATGTGAGTAAGGTCAAAGGTCATGTGATGTTCAGGTATGTGAGTAAGGTCAAAGGTCATGTGATGTTCAGGTATGTGAGTAAGGTCAAAGGTCATGTGATGTTCAGGTATGTGAGTAAGGTCAAAGGTCATGTGATGTTCAGGTATGTGAGTAAGGTCAAAGGTCATGTGATGTTCAGGTATGTGAGTAAGGTCAAAGGTCATGTGATGTTCAGGTATGTGAGTAAGGTCAAAGGTCATGTGATGTTCAGGTATGTGAGTAAGGTCAAAGGTCATGTGATGTTCATAAAGATCATTGACTACTTTTTAAAAATGTGGGTCCAGAAGCGGGTCAGGTTTGTCCTTTTCAAATATATTTCTTGTGGTCTGAGATGTGGGCGGGTTAGTTAAAAAGGGGTTTGTTGCGGTCGTTTATACATCAATTTAAAATATTATTATTATTATTATTATTTAAATATTAGTATTATTTATTTATTTAATTGTTTAAATTATTATTTTTCATTTAATCATTCATTTGTATCTATTTATTAAATTTAATTTAGTTTTATAATTTATTACTATATAATTTTCTAATTTGTATATGTAACAAAAGATGTGGATTGCTTACCTGATTACAAAGATGGTCCTCATGAGACATGGAAACGAGTGTGTGTGTGTGTGTGTGTGTGTATGTGTCTGTGCAGGTCTGAATGTCCAATCCACCACCTGTTAGTGTAGAAAGCCAAACTCCATCTACATTCAGAGGCTGTTGGACGCCTTCATGCCAGTACACGTTATTATTTTCATGCTTGTGTCTATGTACATTATATATATATATATATATATATATATATATATATATATATATATATGTCTGTGTGTGTGTGTGTGTGTGTGTACTCTCTGTTTTCCACATGAAACTGTTGGTCATTAATCAGTTTATGTGGGAACAGCTCAGTGAGCCCAGCCTCGCCTTCATAATAAAAGCTTCTTTTCCTTCCAGCAGCTCACATAACCCACCTTCTGGACAGATCACGTCACACATAGTAAGAAGAAAAACCACAAACAGCATCACTGACCAGCTGGGACAAACAAACTCAACCACCATTATTCAATATTTTAACTGTGTTTCTGGAAAAAGTATAAAAGTTAAGAGTTTAAGGGTATAACATTTACTCAAACCTTCAGGGCCACATTTCACATTTCCTGCCAATTTATTCTTTTTCAGTAAACTTTGCTCATATGACCTAATGTCTGCATTGACAGAAAAAATAAATATATGCTTTGCTACCAAACTGTACGATTAATGCTACTTTTCAAATTTCTGGATTATGAGGTTTTAACAAGACCCACACAGAGTAGGAACACAGTGGCTAAAAGTTCAATATATGTCAACACCTATGGTGTGGGACACGTCTGACAGCTGTGGGACAATCTGTCGCCCCACATGTCTGGGAGTGTTAAATATTCAGTGTCAGTGTTAAATAGAGATTGTTGGTGTTGTATTAACACTGCATTGATTTGAAACAAATTTGGACACCAGAGTAGTAGCAGCAGAGACGCAGACACACGCCTTCTTTAGTGCGTTTGGTGTCGGGAGGAACCGGATGAAATTCGTGTTCCGTTCCGCACATTACTCCAGGAGCTGATATTTATGCCTCTGTCCGTATTATGGATGTTGTGTTTGAAATCCTCTAGAGGGCGCTAACGAGTCGCATTATTGAGGGTTCAAGAAACATGACGTCAATGGCAGCTGTGATTTTAATGAATTTACTGTGGAGGCAAGAAAAAGAGAACAGAAATAAACAAAAATAAACAAAAATAAACAGAAATAAACAAAAATAAACAGAAATAAACACACAAGACGGTGGAGTCCACTCATGGTGAACTGGTGTCATTGGTGGTGAACTGGTGTCATTGGTGGTGAACTGGTGTCATTGGTGGTGAACTGGTGTCATTGGTAGTGAACTGGTGTAATTGGTGGTGAACTGGTGTCAATGGTGGTGAACTGGTGTCAATGGTGGTGAACTGGTGTCAATGGTGGTGAACTGGT